>CM038146.1:65809176-65976973 GCA_021437245.1 Aegilops speltoides | reverse complement strand
TAAGTGCAGCCATTGTCGGCGCCATTGTGCTCGCGGCAGTCAGAACTACCTGTAGTAGCGACATAAGTAGCGCCGGTGCCGCTAGCTGGGCACGGCTGCACGCTGTGGTTGCGTAAGACGTCCTAGTCGGGATGAAGGTCCACACAGGTCTCTCCTTCACAGAGAATGTCGTCGAGGATGTCGTCGAGCAATGGTGATATGCGGGATGTGGTGGTGCAGTTTGCCGCCATTCATGCCGAGTTTGATGCAGCCACTATCAACATCCTAGCGTGCATCGGTTGGAGTCATCTCCCGCATTGACGTGAGAACCATGCTGGTTTGCTGCAGTGGTACATCATTCTCCATGTCGTCGAGGTTGAAAGGCTCATTCAACTAACTAACCCTCTCGAATAACCATCGAAACTCCTTGCTCGGCACATTCGATTCGATTTATTGTTTGAACTCTCGTCATGAAACTCAGTTCACTTTAACTGTAAAACAAGAACGTATGCTCCTGCCAAAAAGAAGAAGGTATGCTAAAATTAAATCAGAAGACACAGGCGATGGCATTCCACCCCTGGTATCGCTTGATGCAGACACACACCAGTAGAGGGGAGGCGAGGTGGTCGAGGAGCATGACAACGTAGGCGGCGGGGTCGGCTGGGAGGCCGGAGTCACCGAAGCCACGGAGGTCGGGGACGAGCCATGGAGGAGAAGCACCACCTGGACGGCGCTGGGGGCCTGGCGCCCTGCTCAGCCACGAGAAGGAAACGCCATTCAGTATGCGTCCTAGAGCGCCGCACGGCGCCGGACTCCTCCATGCTCGCCGCACTGCCCCCGCCCTCTTCTCGTATCAAATTAAATCTACCTTAATCGGAGGAGTTGGCCCACATGGACAAGTGGCGGTCTCTTATTGGCCCTGCACAATATTTCCTGCAGGAGCCCTGCAGCTGAGCCGAACCCATGTAAAATCCTCCCTCTAATCTCTTGGACCCCTGATCTTCAACAAGGCGAGTGATACGCGCCGGCGCACCGGCCCAAATTTGGGCCGGTCCCTGCGCTACCGCACGATATACAACTTTTAGACCGTACGATTCATCTAAAGAAAACACAAAAAAGAAAAGGAGGATAGAGCCCAGCGTAACTGCTCGTCCTCATCGGCACTCGCCGGCCTCCCGCACGGCAGCGCGCTCGTCGGCCGCCTCGTGACCCACCCAAGTCGCCGGTTTGCTCGTGCGCAAGGTCGCCATCGCCGCGCACAAGCCCACCGTAGTGCCCGAGGTTGCCATTGCAGCTCCCGACCGCCCCGTGGTTGCAACACAGGGGCACACCATCCCATCTCCACCACCAGCTGCCATTGCAGCTCCGCCACCACCGCCATCCCCGTCCCAGCAAATCGACTCCATGGTCAAAGCTTTCCATCTCGCCATCGCTGCTTGTAGCTCCCGCTGTTGATGGTTGTAGCATCCGCCGACGAAGGTTGTAGCATCGTCGGCGTGGTCCAACTCTGACTCAACGCGTCGTCGGCTCCCACCACCATGTTCCAGCAAAAAAGGAAACGAAATTCAGCAACAAAACAGCCACTGTCACCGTAGTAGCAAAAAACATACACGGTTCCAGCAAAACACATCACCGGTTCCAGCCAAAATACAGTTGTCGCCACTGAATGTCGCAATGAAACACCTTGCCGAAGCAGCAAAAACTTAACCCGTTGTAGCAAAACAAAAGGTCGGTTCCAGCAAAATGACTCACTGGATGCAGCACCGCAGGCCGTCGTCTCCATCTCCGGCAGTGCTAGATGTAGCTTTTTGCTGCCCCGGTTCCAGCAAAAAAATCAGAGAAGAAAATCTGGTCGTTGATTTGTAGCAAAAAGGATTGCTATTTCCAACAAAAATAAGCAATGCTTCCAGCTAATAAATAACTCGGCAGGGAGACTCCAAGTGAATCGATTGTAGCAAAACAAACAAGGTTGTAGCAAAAAAGATTGCTCGTTACAGTGGAAAAAAAACACTGGTTCCAGCAAATAAACTCAACAGGGAGATCCCAGTGGTTCGATTGTAGCAAACAAAAAGACTAGTTCCAGCAAAACAGAACACTGGTTCCAGCATAAATCCAACAAAATGTCGCAGCTAAAATCACGACCTACGCGGGTTGGTAGCTCTGCAGTTCGCTAGTTCCAGCTCCGCACTCCAACGGTTGCAACACCTCGTGGTGCTAGTTCCAGCTCCGGATCCGGCGGTAGGCAGCACACCGACGACTCGGCACGAGCCGCAGGTGGTTCCATCTCCCGTGCTTGGCTCGCAAAGGAGTGGAGGTCGTGGAGCTTGGAACAAAGAGATAGAGGATGGGATGTGGGATGTGGAGGTCGTTGTGCTAGAGGAGGTCACCGGCGTTGCTGGAATTTGCGGCAACAGTGGTCGTCAGGATTTGGGGCTCGTGCTCGTTGCGATTTTGGGGTTGATTTCTCGTAGAGATGAGAGACATGGGACGAGGAAACTGAATGGATAAGGTCCTGCGCTGGTAAGGAGATAAGGCAGGGGAAGGGAGGGGAGTGCGACCCGTGGAGCGGTGCATGGGCCCAACACTAGGTAACCTGTCTCGTAATCGTACGATCTGCTGTAATCGGACGCACGCGGCGCGACCGGCCGAACGCTCGGCCGGTCCGCCGTACAATAACGTTTCCCCTTCAACAATGGGTGGGCAGGTGGCATGTGCTTTCTGTTGCATGCAAAGAAAAAAGTAATAGGAAAGGGAGCACGCAACTGCATTGCCTAGTCTGGCCTAAGTGCCCTATCGGAAACTGTACGCTTCAACGCGCACGCGCGAAATGAGCAGCCCTCCAAGCAAACTAGAGGAGGAGTCTTTGACTGCTGTCACGTAGGTTTCCGACATCTTCGAACCACTCAACTGCACTCCCGGTCCACCTTTCTTTCACTCCATCTCTGTTTCCCACTTGCTTTGCATCCACACCCTCCTCGTCCGTCACCGTTGTTGTACCTCTCAGGTCGCCGCCCAGGTATCGTAGGATGTCTACAACCCTCACCAACGCGCCTGCCCTCCCTGGACTATGCCGCCATCCACCCAGGACCCCTCCGTAATCAAATACCCTTCGCCCCTTGCCGTACATCCATGGCGGACACCACGCCCAACATGGTGGTGGGATACTCAGTGAAAGGAGCATGAGTTGTTGTACAATGCGTGGATTAGTCGTATATGTGGACTTTGTAGTCATGAAATCAAGTGGCTCGATCTTTTAGCGATTTATGCATGGTTCGTTTCATGCGCGAAAGCACTTCGCGCCCTATGACATGCACATCGTCCATGAACGTAACGTGATGTCGATATCGCTTCGATGGTACACCATCTGAAACTCCGTCATGAAGTTTTACAGTTGAACGAGTGGAGACAATGTGGTCATTGGGCACGTCAACCATGGAGATTGTAAGTTTTGCTTCTTGTTGCTCTACATGTTGGTTAATTCGTTCATTCACTGAGTGTTGCTCTACACGTTCTATAGCCCGCACGCTCTGTCATGATGTACTATAGGACCAAGGGTAGACCATTCATGCACATACATAGGGGCAGCGGCGCGACATGTGTCTGCTCTGATTCTAGCATCGTAGAATTTGGAACCAGTGAATTCAAAAAACTTGTTGGACATTTGGTTATCTCGTTGAATTTGAACTATTGTTGTACTAGAGATATTTGCATGTCATTGATGAATAAATTGTGCTATTTTCTATAATTAATTTGAGTGTTGCGGGCATGGTTTAGTTAAACAAAGGAAATATTGTCCATTTTTATGTAAATTATGTCTGAACTTTGATGAATTTCGTTGTGTTTGATGAAATCCATCATGTTTGTTCAACTTTGTTTTGAAATGAGTGCGGAAATCCATTATGTTTGTTCAACTTTGTTTTGAAATTAGCGCGGACAACGTTGGATGGTTGGCTCCCGCCTCACTATCTACAGACTAGTCTCCATCACTCCGCGGATGGATACATGTGTCGATTTGAGGGTCAGCGGTTAAGATACCCTTATGACACAGAGAATAGCAAAACCAACATAAATCATGAAGAAAGTACGAGTTGAACTGCGAAGAGGATTTGTATAGCAGGTAGGACGGGGCACAGATCCTGTACCGCTCATCTATTTGTGCCAAGATTTGGAAAATGGTTTGCGTATATAGTTCGTTTATTGTTTGTTTTTATGTTTAATGTATTTGTATATCATGGCGGCATATCTGTTTGTGTGGGATAGGGTACCTTTTTTGTGGGATCGTCTAACAGTGAAATACATAATTGAACATAAATAGGATGAGCAAAAACGATTTATTATGCCATTCTCGTGTTGTTCTTTTTGGTTCTTGTTTGTTCTTATCTTTCTATGTTCTCATGCAAGAAATAGAAGAAATAGAAGAGAGCCTCTGCCCTTGTTAACGATTGAAGAGAGCAGTATATTTGCTGAAAAATCATGAAGATTCTGCTGAATCTCATGGTTCATGTTTATGTTGCTTTCTATTTGTTGTTCTACTTGCTGGTTTCTTCGAATAACTTTTTTGTTCAACATATTGAGTATGTGTAGTACGTGAGAATTCTGTTGGAGGTGGAGTGGTGGCAAAGCTCGAGGATAACCTGATGGAGAAACAGGTCCATACATAGGAGTGTTGCATTGTATGACTTGATCCTTTTGTGCATGTTATAATGCTAAGGGTAACTCTAAAAACATTAGATCTGTGGCCTGGTAGGATGGGTGAATTGCATAAAACCACCACATTTCGGGCTTCATCTGCAGAAAACAACCTGGTCCCTAATCATTTGCAAAAATCACCGCACATTCAGTAAACTTTTTGCAAAATGCACTGATCACGTGATTTACCCTGTTTAACCACTTTCTGACAAGTGGGACCAGAATGTAAGGAGCTAATTTGGCAACATATTAACACACACACTCCTACATCTAAAAGAAAAACGCAATCAGGCCCTCCCCATGTGGATAACCTCGAGCAGTCCAAAATCCCCGGTCGGCGCCGCTCCTCCGCTGTCAGACACACCCCTCCCATCGCCGGAGACCACTGCCAGCGCCGCCGCGCCCGTCTTGTTACTCGCGGCGACAAAGAAGTGGCGGAGGAGGCGCCCCATACTCGCGGCGCGGGGCGTTCTCCGGCCTTCTCGCTCCACCAGCCCTGCCATCTGCCGGAAGCAGCGCAAGTGCGACTGCTGCTCGGGGCCTTGAAGGCCAGCGGCGCGCCCAGGCCCTGTCATGGCCGCGCCTCGGCCATCTGTCGGGGACGCCCAGGCCCTGCCGTGGCTGCACCTCGGCCATCTCTCGGGGACGCCTGGGCCGCTCGATGCCCAGGAGCGTGCTGCCGGCTCTAGGGGAGCATAGGAGAGGTGCGCCACCACCCTGTCGCCTCCTCTTCATGGATCCAGGAGCTCACCGCCGCCCAGACCGAGCTCCGATGGCCGCCACATCCTGGATCGACGTTGTGGCGTGCGCTAGAGGACCATGTGGCGCGACTCGAGAGTGTGCGAAGGCTCGTGGCGACAATGCGCCGCTGGCCCTCGCGCTCGCGAAGACGACCGGCACTTGCGGGGAGATCTCCTGCACCGTCACGCGTCTCGCCGACCGATGTGCCCCCCCTGTTGCTGCGCGCGAGGAAGGAGATGCCCTACGTGGGGGAGGGGGAGGGGCTTGATTGCTTTTTCTTTTAAGATCCAGAGAGGTATACGTCAATTTGTTGCCAAATTAGCTCCTTACATTCCGGTCCCACTTGTCAGAAAGTGATTAAACGGGGTAAATCACCTGGTCAGTGCATTTTGCAAAAAGTTTACTGAATGTGCAGTGATTTTTGCAAATGATTAGGGACCAGGTGGTTTTCTGCAGATGAAGCCCGAAATGTGGTGGTTTTATGCAATTCACTCTGGTAGGATGAATATAAATTTATGTCTTACACTAAAAAATAAGTTCTAATTGTCGCAGGTTTTGCCTTTACACTTGCATCCTGGAAGATTGCTATAACTATCAAGCAAGCACTCCACCAAGCATGTTCGTATAGGCCAGGTAGCCCTGATAATCCACTATGGGAGCGCCACAAGATGCACGATTTTTTTTCATCAAAAAGCATTCAGACAATAAGGAATCCTTTGAAGTAAGGAATAAGGAAACGTCGAGGATAATTATATTCAGCTTAACAGCACAAAACTGGATCATTGTGCTGTCATACCACAGAAGATGAACCTTCAAGCTATCCTAAAGCAAATCCATCAGACTGAATGAATGAACGCAGCAAGGTTTCTCTTGAGAGAATTGACAGCAGATAGCATCTCCAGATTCTCGGTGTCGCGTTTCCGATTGGCCTTGTTAGGAGATGGATCATCCTGTGGCTCCATAGGTGGTTCACTATCCAATGTGCCTACACGCGCCCGCTTCTTCCCAGCTTGTTTTCGCACCAAGGTGGCCCTCCTGTACACAACAATACACAGTAAGCAAAATTTAACGCAGTCAAGGTCAAGCAGATTGTACAGTAGCAGGATAGGGAAACGATGACCTCTTGTACCGGGGATCAGTAGGATCCAATGCATACTGGTGAGACGTGAACATGGGTGAGAACCTCTCATCTTTGCTAACATCGATTTCACCAAGTTTGTCCTCGACACTATCCTTGCCCTTCTTGCTCTTTTTACTCTTGCGTTTTATGTTATAACCCTTTGCACCATTGGTTGCATCCTGGCCAGCAGCAACCAAGAGCTCCAACTCTTCTTTAGTTGCTTCTGGCTCATAATGTTCCCCTCGAGACTTGTCCTTTCCATTCCCTTTAGCCTTCACCTTGGGTTTCTTCATGGGCTTAACTTCTTCGTCCGACTTTTCACCGTCAAGGAAATCATCAGCGCTGTCTTGGTCGCTATAGTCATCATCATCCTTTGACCACCTCTTTCTAGCTTTCCGCTTCTCCTTCATTTTTCCTTGGTGCATCTCGAAGACAGTCTTCGTCTCAATGCTCTTTCTTTCAAGAATACGTTTGCTGAGGTCCTCGAGCTCCATGTTGAATGTTATCTCCATGTCCTGGTCATCTGTTTGTTCCTCATCAGATTTATTTCCTTGTAGCAAACGATCCAATCTTTCCTCATTTGTTAACCTCCTTTTCGCTACACCATTTGGTAGAGACTCATCACCGGAATCATCTGCATCATCTTCTGATGCACTCTCACCACTTGCTAAATATTTATCTAAGTCACCATTCTCATCAAACTGCAACCGAAAAAATACAAAACGTCAAAGATGGATAAACAATGTAGTACAGCACAAGAAACAATGAGCAACAGATTGCAAAAGTTCATGAGACGAAAGAGTAGAAACATGCATGGCATCATTATCAAGCTATGTGATTTTGTAACAAGTGTACAACTCACACTTGTTCAAACAAGATGTGACAAAATACAAGAGTCTTTGATGATACTGTATTTATTCCTTTATTATTCACTAGCTAGTGCTGAAAGCCTATCTTGACAGTTGACACTGGGTTTTCCTCTCCAGACATTTATAAATCAGTTTTGCTAGAACTCATCTAGATGAAATATAATTTGGTCTCATTCACCTTTTATAGCCACTGGATGTTATGCTATAAGATGCGTGTGTGCTGACGTGGGTTGTATCTGTTCTTGATTTCAAAGTGAATGAGACCAAATTATATCTCATCTAGATGAGTTCTAGGTACTCCCTAAATAAATTCAAAGAGAAACTAAGTTGCTGCAAATAAAATAATAGAGCTGACCTTATCTTTGAACTTTTGCATCAAGACCTTACGCTCTGGTTCATCATCATCCCAGGTGGATTTAACTTCGGTATGCTGCAAAGCAAGAGTCTCAAAATCAGGTGCCTTGTAAACCAGAGGTGCCTGCACGAAGTCAAACAAGTTACAAACTGAAAAGACCTCTTTTAGTACAAGTGAAAGGCATTTTCTGTCTACATAGAATCATAAATTTGAAAAGCAATTAGAAAGAAACATAATATGATCAGCAACCGACAGTTCAATATGTCCACCAACAAATATGGGGAAAAAACCGAGCTCTCTAGTCTCTCCTCTCCCTACCCCCTCTGCCTGCGCAGCAGCATGGGGTGGCCAGTGTGCTCCTCGGGTTATTCTTCATGGTGCAAAATGAAGAGGGGATGGAATCTGGAAAAATCTTTTGTCAATAAGCTCGGTGGACTTATGCGGGGTCAATTGCCCTCTGGTGATCAAGTGTTGAAGCGGCATGGACCAGGAGATGGCCAATGTCCTTTATGTCAGGTTGCAGAAGACATGAACCATATTTTCTTCTCCTGTATCTCCGCTCAATTTCTTTGGAGCTGCATCCGCAAAGTCTGGGGCAATGCGTGGTGCCCAGCGGACTTGACAAAAACGCATTCTGCGACCGACGCCTGTTCTGGTCAGAACTCAGAACAGGAGGTTGATGTGGCTGTCCTTCGGGATGGACCCTTTGGGGCATTAGAAATAAGCTTGTTATTGAGCATGTTCACCTAGCTCGGTCGACTGATGCTATTTATAAATTGTGTGGTTTCATGCAGCTTTGGAAGCCTCTGAGTAAAAGGTGTGATTGGCCGACCATCGACATGCTCACTAGGAACTTCTAGGCGTTGGCTTCGCGGCTTCTTAACTACCTATCTTCCATGAGGCTTGTATCTTTCTGTGGGTGTGTTGTGCTGTTGCCCCCAGCTTTTAAACCTTGTTTGTTTTCTTTTTCAGTGGACCTATATGTGGTTGCGTTCGGCTGTGCTCGTACTTTGTATCACCTTGCGGCTTTATCTATAAACTAGGGGAAATACTTTTCTGGTAATAGGCTCGGTGGAGCTCAGGTCTGGGGCGATTTAGCCCTTTTTTCCAAGTTATGGTGGTGGAAGAGGGCAGGTAGACTCGTCCAGATCTGAAGCCTCATGGGAAGGAAACGAAGCTGAGCATGCATTTTGGAGTCCTTCCCTAGTGGCGCTGCGACAGCCGATGCCATCTTGCCGCTGGCTCTTCTGGCTGTAAGGACGGCCATTCTCAACCGAGGCTTATAGGCTGAGATGGAGGCTCTTCTTCAACACGGCGTCCACTGCCTGCTCTCTCCCAAGTGGTGATGTCCCTGGCAAGGGTGTAGGTGTCAGCAGAGGACCAAATCGTGATTTTCTGATTTGGTGTAGGTTCCCTTTTGTAAAACAAGAGGTGATGTGTTTTTTTACTAAGTTCTTTACGAGGTCCTCTGTGTAATTTATAATCCCACCGACCAGTTTTAATGCAGTTTCTGGGTCCTTCCTTTGGGACCCTTCCCTTGTTCAAAAAAAAAAAAACAAAATAAATGGATGCATATACGATCTATTCAAGTAATACCTCTGTAGCTACATCACGAGCAGGATATTTGAACTCCCTGGAGTCATCAATAAACTGCAAATGGAACACATTTGCCGTTTTCAAGAACTCAGTACCATCAAGAGTTGTGTATAGGTGATCTGCAGTTGCAATAGAATCACACTCCACAACTGCATAGTAGTACCTGCGGCAAGATCAGTATAATCATCAGAGAGCAGAAAAACAAACCCTTGGCAAGTACTCCCTCCGTTCGGAAATAACTGACGCCGCCGTAGTTACATTTACACAGGATCTGAACATTTCATATTTTAAGTAGCAAGAGAATATTATGGAGTATATACTGTTAAAAAATCATTCAAACTCTTCTGAGTAAGTCCCAGACAAACAGAAAAGTAAACAAGATGATAATCAGCAAAAGTATCTCTATGCTTTGTTGCTAACCTCAGTTTGTTTAACTCATAAGTACGGAGCTTGTTGTTCTCAGTCTCAAAGTCAAGGTCACTATCTTCTTCGCCATCATCATCGTCATCGTGGTCATCATCAACGTTGTTATCATCTTCCCCACCATCATCATCAGCACCATCACCATCAGCACCAATAAGAGCAGAAGGGCCTTGAGTTGTCTCAATGTTCATGCACTTCAGTCCAAACTCTGTTGGATATATCGAGACTGATAGAATTCGCCCACCTTTTGGGATACAAGATGTCATGACCATATACAAGTCCACCGCCTGTTGAAACGGCAAAACAAAGGAACAATATCATTGAGCCCAAGCAGTCAAAGAGAAGTTTCTATGACCAAGACAAGCTATCGATGCCAAGGGGTTTGTTCCGTTGTTTGGATCTTCAGTTTAGCAAAGCACAGGATTTCGTCCAGTTAAATATGGACTATTATCAAAATATTTTGTTGGGGTGCTGCAAAAATCGTAGGAAGTGCTTCAATACTTAACAAAACAAACAATAAACATAGTTAAATGCAAAAAAAATCATTGCAAGTGTGTTGAAGTAATGGGCATTTCTTTGATAAGTTCTGTGGTTCGGTCCCACTATAAGGATTCAAATTTAGATTCCTTACCGAAACAGATCCTTAGGGGTATGAGATATTGGCAGTTAGCACCTAAGCTACAAAGAAATGATGATGGTTGCGGTGATTTGGGTATAGATAAATATGGACATTATAACTATATAAAACAATAAAAGTCATCATTGTGTGAGGATGTCTGGACTAAAGAACCATCACTTCAGAATTTGTTTTTAGTCCAGAATATCTACATTTGGTGCATTTATATCTCAACAAAAAAAGGGCAAAATTTAGTGTTAGAGATTTCACCTGTTTTGAACAAAACAAAAAGATGAGAAATGAAAACATCTTTAAGCCAAACAACATGAATATCTGCATCGTACTTCAACCTAACAAACTGACAAAACAACATAGTTTTTTTCTTTGGAACTTCTTACTGTTTTACTAGCATGTACTCCATCTAAACAACCCTTAAAGGTTTTATATAAGTCTGCATACAAATGCAAGAACAAAAAAAATTGCACATTAACCTCACAGAAAAGAAACAAGCTGGCCTCAAAACACATTACTTCAAGGTGATTCTCTCATGCAATTCAAATAATAAAACTGCCTTTTGAACATGGCTGAAATTGTTCAGGCAGACGGATTACTTGTCAATATAATAGAAATTTGAATTGGCACACACCTTAATATGATCCCAGTCCATATTCACAACAGCAAGCCTGTGAGTTTCCTTGTCAATCACAGGTGTATCATCATGCCTCGCCAACAAGTAATGAGCAATGTCACAGCCCACATAGTACTGCAAAATAAATAAATAAGTCAATGAATTAGAAGTAATGTAAGGAAAATGTCTGTCATGAAGGCAAGAAAAATACAACAAGCAAGGTGTCTCATCAAGATAATTTCGGAACCATACGGAGATCCAACATATAAGAAGACATAACGTAAGACCCGTAATGGCAATAAAACTATCTATATGTGGCAAGCTGCAGAAAATCATCAGAATATTAAGATCAATAGTTTTAGTTAAAAGTTGTTTTTATAGTTGACATATGGAATTGCACGGCTACAGAAACATGCATATCTTTGTCCCTATCAGGCATCGCCCAATAAGGTTCATGCTCTACAAAAAAAAAAAAACAACGTTGACACTAGAGCAATCACAAATATTTTTTTTTAGAAAATGAGGATGACCCCGGCCTCTGCATCGGGGAGATGCATGCGGCCATTTTATTGATTATTCTCGAGGACCTTACAAAGTAGAACAACAATATGTCTGAATCCGCCATCTTGGCAACATCTGCCGCTACTCCTATCCAAATGATGAAGGGGTGCAAGCTGGGCCACATACCCAGACCTCTCACCTTTTTTTCATTGCCTTTCGGAATGAAACTCTATTTTTTAATTGGAAAGCTATATATTCTGCAAGAATGTTAAACCTAACATCTAAAGCCGGAGGACCTGCCCGAGCCATCTGCCGGGTCCGGGGCTCAAACCGGTCCGAAGCACTCACATGTGTCGTCGTCGCCATCTTCCACTGGTCCAGCTTCAGAGCAGATTGAGGTGACTACCTTGGCAGGTCCTCCGCCATCGACGTCACCACGACGCCAAACGACGACCTCCACCTACGCGAGCCTTGGTAGGTCCTCCGCCATCGATGTCACCACGACGCGAAACGACGACTCAACCTACGCGAGCCTTGGTAGGTCCTCCGTCATTGACGCCACCACGACGCCAGAGGACGACCTTCACCTACGCGAGTCCATCTCCAAGCAACGGGCGTAAATCCATGCTAGGATAGGGCCGCACCACCGCCGTCACCCACCACCCACAAGCGCCACCCAACCCCAAGGTTCCCAAAGCGGCGCCTTCAAGAAGGGAACGACGCCGAGAGCGCCGCCGCCGCCCAACAAAGTTAGGGCTTTCGCCCGGGAGACCTAGGGGAAGGTTAAGCGAGGAGATCAGTCCATACCGACGCCTCCAAGGAGGGGAAAGGCGCCCTCAAGCGTCGCCGTCGGCGCGGCCGGTCATGGCCGGCCAAGGATTTCGCCCGAACTAGATCCCCGTCACTAGCAGCGCCTCCTGTACAAAACCGACGATCAAGAGGAAGCGCGACCTGACCAGGTTGGCCCGCACGCCGAACAGGGGAGGAGGGGAGGTGCAAAATCGCGCGCACCAATCGCCGCAGAAGCCACCGGCGGCCGTCAACGACCACCGGATCTTGCCGCCCGCGCGGTCGGGACACCAGATCCACCACCCGCACGGCTGCTAGCCGGTCGTGCCTTGCCAATGGAGCCGCTGCTCCAGATCCGGGGTTCCCCACGCAGAAGCAGGGCAACCGAGGCCCCGCCGCCACCATCCTTGGCGCCCTGGGCTTGCCCGGCGGCTGCCTCAGGCGGCGGCGAGGAAGGGAAGAGAGGGGAGGAGGAGGGGCGGACGAGGGTTGGGAGCAAGCAATCACAAACATACACCACAAGTTGAAAAATAATCATAACTTGAGCCTGCATAATCTGTTGTATCCACATGTAAGATCCGATTGTTTTTAGAGGAATGAAGATGACAAGATTTGGAACCTGGTCATCGCCGTCCTCCTCATCATCGCTGCCGGAACTCTCTTCTTCCTCTAGCCCATCCTCTTCTGCCACCTCATGATCCTCCTCTTGACAAATCAGCTTCTCTTGTTCTGTCTTTTCCTCGTACCCCTCCTCTTGGCTGAGATAGTAATGCAGCATGGGGTTCTCCCTGTCCCTGGCGCTCTTCTTGCGGCGTCTGCCGCGCTTGTCCACCGGCGCCGCCGAAGAATCGAACATGGGGTCCGTGAGCATGGGGGCCATGAACCTCGAGTCGAGGGCCACCTTGGCCTCCTTCCGCCGCATCGGTCGGAACCTCGGGTCCGCGCGTGCCGCCGCGAACCGCTCGTCCTCCATCGCCCTCTTCATCTTAGAGTCGAGGGCCTCCTTCCGCCGCATCGGTCGGAACGTCCGGTCGGTCCGCGCCGCCGCGCACCGCTCCTCCTCCATCACCCGCTTCATCTTCGAGTGGACACGCTTCACCTCAACGGAGCATGCCAGCGTAGCCTCGATCAGGAGCAGGAGCCCGAGTCGGGGGCGAGTGGCGGCGGGGGTGGATGCGGGCGAGGTTCTGGCGGCAGGTGGGGACAAGGGCACCGACAACATGAGTTAATGGGAAGGAACTATACCACTAGTCATTTCTTTGCCATGCAGTATCAACTCTAAGCTTAATTGTTGCATAACGGTTCGACAGCCGTATAAGCGTGTATTGACCACGTATCTTACCTAAAGGGCCCACTGGTCAGGTGCCACCGTGGCTTACCCGCGCGCACCCGCTCGGTAAGTTTCACATTCGTCTCGGTCACTCCATGTAGCCTGGTCCGGTCGAACCCAACTGCAGCCAGCCGCACTCTGTCCCTCTCCTCGCCGCATCGCCCTCGTCTCTCCAGCCGCCGCCGCTTCGCCAGCAGAACCGCCAGGCGTCCGCCACCGCCGCCGTGCCATGGTCTTCGAGGATGAGAGCAACGACGACTTGTCCAGCCTGCAGATCTCCTCCTCCGACGACGGGATGCATTATCAGGTCAGCGGTAGAGCTAGGGTTAGGGTTAGGTGGGATTTGGGGATTTCATGATCTGGTTTTCTGATTTGAGTATTTGCTCCCTGTAGATTCCTGCTAGCATTGAAGACCAAGACTACAATGGCTTGAAGACGGCACCAGAGGGGCTCTGCGTGGAGCATCGGCTGCCAACTGAGTGCCATGTAGCTTTTGAATCATTTGAGACTGGCAGGAGGTTTCTAGTTTGTGCTCAGCCTGTAAGTTTGATGCTCTCTCATGTTCACTGTAATATAGTTACTACTAATAATGATGAAGCATATTGTTTTTACCATTTAGTAGTTTTGATGCTTATAGTACTGATGGTCACTGCAATAGCTTAGTTGGCTATCACTACTGGAAACTGGGAATTTGCCATCAGCCAGCTCTTTGCCATCTGCCAGCTGATGGCAAAGAACGTCTTTGCCATCTGCTTATAAAAAACAGATGGCAAAGAACTGACAGACGGCAAAGTACATGGTTGCCATCAGCGAATTCTTTGCCATCTACCAGCAGATGGCAAAGAGGTGGGCAGGTCGAGTCTTTATGCGGCTGTCAACCCACCTCTTTGCCATCTGCCAACAGATGGCAAAGAATCTTTCCATCTGTTGGCGGATGGCAAAAAGTGGGTGGGTCCAATGGATAACGGCGCCAGAACGGCCCATGAGCCCCACCTCTTTGCCATCTGCCAATGGATGGCAAAACCCATATCTTTGCCATCGACCAATGGCGGCAGATGGCAAAGAGGTCCTCCCTCTAGCAAGCCATCTCTCCCAGCCCGCCCCTCCCTCACTCTCTCTTCCGCCCGGCCCCACCCTCTCTCTCTCCCCACCTCACCCACCCACCACTTGTGTAAAAACGCCTTGCCCAGATTTACACACCAGCGCGCACGACCCCATCGCACCACGCGCCACGACCCAGGCGCCCGCGCCGACCACCGCCAGCACCGCCGCCCGCCCGCCCTCCCGCCACCGCAGCCTCCCCGCCTCCCCGCCACACGCAGCTCGCCCTGCGATCCCTCCACCGAGCCGGCCTCCCCGCCCTCCTCGCCACCAGCCCTCCCCGCCTCCTCGCCACCATGCCCTCCCGCCACCATGGCGTGCCCAGCCCCGCCCTCCACCGAGCGAGCCACGGCGCCCCCCCTTCCCCTCCCGCCACGGCGCGATCGGCGAGATTCAGGTTTTTTTATACTGAAGATTCACATACATGCGCCCTTGCTTCAGTTTTGAGCATGATTTTAGGAGGACAGCAAAATCTGAATGCACTATACACTAGCTTGATGTTACATCGATAAAATGGAGTAGGTTGTCAAGTACACGCCAACACGTGCAATAAGGACCTGACCAGTCCATCACAACTCGCAACTCTAGCGTACATAGCAAAACGAAACAAAATCCCAACACACCTTCACTAGATGAGGATCTGATAATGTAGGAGATTGGGAGGAGATGACTTCAGATCGCCGGCGGCTGGTTGGGAGCAAGTCACGCTCGTTCTTTCCATGTTCTCAGTTTTAAAAAAAGAGGTTGGAGGTTCTTTTTTATTTATAGAGAAAATACCAAGGTTTTGGGCAAACTGTAGTATCAATATTGCAGTTTTTTGTGGCTGTCAAACAACTCACTGTAATTAAAACCATGGTATTCTCAAAAACTGTAGTTATCAAACGGGGCCTAAGTACAACAGCCACCTCAACTAGTGGCCGCACAGTTCAAGGGCCTCCTTTCCCATCGTCGAAATACAAATGTCGATCCAGATCAATATATCATCAACCAGCTAGCCACAGTTTACACTTTTTCAGCACGGATAATTAAAAAAATGTCTCCTTAAAAAGAAAAGGCAAGAATGATCCAGCACAACAGAACACTGCACAAATAATTTGCACCACAGATCCAAAGATCAACATGAACAAATGAAAAATAATCCACACATCAAGAGATCGTTCACGAGCACAAATTCCATGGTTTTTCTCGGTTTTACCAAAACTACCTAGGTGTTTGGTTGGTGTTTCACGGGTGGTTTTTTGGACATACAAGTGTCCTCTATTTATTTGTCCGAGAATGTGAATGATACCGAATTGGAAAACAATCAAGTACTAAATAGACACTCCCTATTTATTTGTGAATTATGAGTTAGGTCATATATTTTCCAATTTTGTTATGAAAAACATCATATATATTTGCGTTGATCGGGTGTATTTAAATGTGCAGTTGTTTCATCGCTGTGAGGGTCTGGTGTTCAACGACCTCCCCGTGCGTTCGACGAGCTCCGCCCCTGCGTTCGTGGGTGAGCACAAATGACATCTCCTCCTCTCCCCCTTCATTTGCTCTGTTCCGGTCTTCGTGCCGATGAAACTTGCTAGCTATAGGTGTATTCAATCATCAGTATGCGTGACCACTATGCGTCTCCCGTTTGAAAGGGTTACATCTATAAATATGCATTCATTTGCATATTTATAATCGTAATTCTTTCGAATTGTCCAACGTTATCCATGGACAGCCCGAGTATGTGTAGATTGGGTTCGTTTTCCCATATGCTCTGCTCCGATCCGATCACGAATTCGTTAGTGCCTCTCTGTTGTTCTCCGGTACATCCTCTCGCTTATTGCCGAGGCGTGTATCGGAGAACAGCGGGAGGTGCTGCCAAATTTTGTGTCGGATCCGGAGCAGAGCATGGGAAAACGAACCCAATCTACACATACTGTGGGATTAGGACCTATCTTTACCTATTAGCGTCTAGGTTGCATGGACGTAATAAAACCGAAAACTCTATTAATCGATGAATATGGTTTGCTGAGTTATGTATGTATTTCTTGTGTGTCCAGAGCTAGGCAAGATGAGTGATCGTGCGTGGATGTACACCAATCACCCTACTCGAAAAGACATGACCCTGAATGGATGACAAAACCAAGGGTTTATCGAGCCGCATTTGCAAATGGGCGAAAACAACTGGTGCCCACAGTCGAAAAGACAACCATTGTAAGATGACAGAGTTTGAAATGATCAAACACTGCGAAGTGGGGTTTCGCCCGGTTATACGATGTGGACATTTCATGGTGAGTCGCCCAACGTTCGAGAGCCGAGGAGGGCCGTCGTCGCACCGATGAGCATGGTACCGGATGGAAGACATGGTGCAAGACTTTGATGATGCTCGGGATTCGGACGATGAGATGGAGGAATCTGCAAAGGCCTTCAATGATATGTTGGAGTCTTGAGCGTCCTCTCCATGAGCACACCGAGCTTTGTCACCGGATGCCATCGCACAAGTAATGGCTCAAGGCCCAATTCAACTTGGGCGAGAGAATGCTATGACGCGATAGTGACACTATTTGGACGCTTTCTACCCAAAGGCCATATAATGCTCGCAAACTGTACCGGTCGGACAAAATCCTCCGTGTACTTAAGATGCCCTATGAGAAGATAGATGCTGTGAGAATGGATGTGCCTTATTTAGGCTCCAGATGGACTTGAACTATTGTCCCATTTGCAAGTCTTCTAGGTATGTTGAGGTAGACAACGGTATGGGTGAGAAGAGTCGGACCAAAATCCCCATTAACGTTCTTGGTATATGCCAATCTTACCAAGACTTCAACGTCTATTCATGGTCGAAGAGACGGCGGACAGATGACATGGCACAAATTGGGCAAAAGAACCGAACGGGATGCGATGGGAATCGATGATGGTACACACATCGGATGGTGCTGCATGGAAACACTTCGATGCATTGCATGGTGAAAAGCGGCGAGATCCAAGGAATCTGGAGTAGCCGTCGACGGATGGGTTCAATGTGTTTGGTATGATGGCAGCCCAATACGCTTGTTGGCTCAGATTTGTCATTCCACTCAATCTCCCCGGACAGATTATGCAAAGAAAGAACATTTTCTGACGTTGATAATTCCGGGGCCCAACTATCCGGGAAGAATATGAATGTGTACATGCAGCCGCAAGGATGAACTGCAAGAAGCTTGGGATAATGGGATCAAGACATACGACGCCGCTACAAAAAAACTTCCTAATGCGTGTGTGGTACATGTACTCAATGCATGACTTGCGGCGTATCGCTATTCGTTGGCTGGTGTGTGCATGGAAGGTTCCGTGCCCCACATGCAAGGCAGCTCTTGAGTTTTATCGGTACAGGCGGGTGGCAAGTTTTCTTGCTTCGACATGCATAGACAGTTCTGGATCCTCACCATAAGTTCAGGAAAGACAAGAAGAACTTCATCAAAGGTAGAGATGTCAAAACTCGCACCACCTCCATTGACAGCCAATGACCTGGATCGATTAAACGCTCTCGAGCCGGATCCAAAGCGTCCGGTATATTTCAAGGGGTATATCTGAACACGCTGGACCCACAAGATATGCTTGTGGGATCTGCCAGATTAAAGACCTCCTTTGCCCACACAACATCGACGTGATGCACACCGAAAAGAATGTCGGCGAGGCCCTCTTTGGTACATTGTTCGCATAGAGGGAAAACGAAGGATAATCCTAAGGCCGAGTCGATCAGAGGCTCTATGTGATAGACCGCTACAAAACATGAAACAACCAAAAGGAAAGAAGAATCGGGCGAAGCCAAAGGCATGGTTCAATCTTGGAAGGCGGTTATGAGGGAAATACTCCTGTGGGTGAAAAAGGAGTTGATGTTCCCGATGGGTATGCATCGAATCTAAAGAGGGAGCGAGCCTTGAAAAATTGAAAATATTTGGTCTCGAGAGTCATGATTGGCACATATGGCTTGAGCGGGTAATGCCGGTGATGTTGCGTGGCTTTATCCACGAGGATAAATGGCTAATCTTGGCAGAGCTGAGCTATTTCTTCCGTGTTCTATGTGCGAAAGAATTATCGCTGGCTTGCTAGAAGAAATGGAAGAGTTGGCGCGGAGTTGATCGCAAGTTGGAGAAGATCTTTCCACCGCTTCTTTAATCCAATGCAGCATTTGATTTTGCATCTCCGCGAGGCACGATTGGGGGCCCGTGCAGAATCGTTGGTGCTACGAATCGAGAGGATGCGAAAGACGCTTGAGCAAAATGTAAAATAAGCGTCGAATTGAAGCATCTATGGCGAGGCATTCATTCTCGAGGAGGCGGCAAACTTCGTGACAAACACACTACAAAGCCAAAATCGTCATTTGCATAATCCGAAGCCTCGGTACAATGTTGGCGACCCTAAAAGGGTGGATCCAACCTCAGCCTATTCAAAGGGAAGCTCGCACCACCGGTGCTTATACTCCTTATTGTTGGATAACGACGAATGGCGGACCATTACGTTGTATATCTTGAACAATCTAATGAAGTGCGGCCGTACATCGAGTAAGTTCTCGGTACATTATTTCGCAACCTCTACTTCATTTGAACTGCTCTTATTCACGGATATTTGATACGATCGATGCGTCGCCAAATTCTCGTATGGGCGGTTATCCAAAAGGATTCCATCGAAGAGTATGAGCTTCTGGCAAAGCATGGAGGCGGCTATCCTGGTTTCATCTCTTGGTTCAAACAAACGGTAATTTCCATTAGACCATTTCATTTCTTCTAATTTCTGGCTAATGCAACAATCCTTTCGTATTAAACTTGTAGGCTAGTTCAGAGTCTATGGGCGCCGAACTGAGACAAGTCGCTCATGGTTTTGACTATAAGGTTCATTCATTTGACAAATACGACATCAACGGGTATCGCTTTCGTACCTATGGCAAAGAGCTATCTATGGCCGACCGAAAGTCTACAAATTGTTGTGTCTCTGCTATTGGCGAAGGAGATACCGAGTATTATGGAAGAGTTGAAGCAATTTATGAACTTCTATTCTATGGTGCAAACCCACCGAACGTCGTAGTCTTCAAATGTCATTGGTTCCAGCCGAAAGAGACTAGAAGGACTCATGAACATCTAGGGCTAGTTGAAATCAAACAAAGAACCCATTTGGATGTTCCCGATGTCTATATTACGGCTCAACAGGCAACCCAAGTTTTCTATCTACCGTGGGCCTGCCAAAGTGATCCAAATCTCGAAGGTTGGGATGTCGTTTATGAAGTGCCGCCACATGTTAGACCACCTCCCCCAATGAAGAGGATTATGAACCTCACGTTAATCCGACACATATGAAGGAGAATTGTTCCAAGAAACACGTCTTTCCAAAAACGTTTCAAGAACCGCTCACCTCATAACATTCAAGTAGACAATGACAGTGAATCCGAGCTGGCGAGAACAAGAAGAGCTGAACAAGAAGAGGTTATCTGCGGATGACTGTCAATGCTTGACCGATTACAAGCGGAGGCCTTCCAGATGTTGATGAATTTATTGATGATGATGATGCGCGTCATTCTTGATAGTGATGAGGATGATGCATTTATTGACCACGAAGCATATATAGATGATGATGATGCATTTATTAATGATGACGATGAAGATTAATATTATAGTTCATGTCGTATTCCATTATTATTATATACATATATATTATTAATTAGTTCAAGTTTTAACCTAGCTAGCTCTAAAATGAGCTATACTTAGCATTTATTCCTCCAAAATGAATTTGTATGCTTAGCTAGCTCAAAATGACATAACAACCTTAATTAGCTCAAAATGACTTTAAAACCTAGGATAGCTCTAAAATGAGCTATACTTAGCATTTATTCCTCCAAAATGAATTTGTATGCTTAGCTAGCTCAAAATGACATAACAACCTTAATTAGCTCAAAAATGACTTTAAAACCTAGGATAGCTCTAAAATGAGCTATACTTAGCATTTATTCCTCTAAAATGAATTTATATACATATTATTATTCATGTCGTATTCATTTTTTATGTTGTACTAATTTCGTTTACTCTTTGTCATTCCGTGTTGTCGATGATGGTGGGCGCGGGTCGAGAGCGCTCCGGTGCTCCTACCTCGGCGCGTGGTGGGAGGGGTAGTTCCATTCCCCCCCATAGCCTCCGGAGAGCGCTAGATCTCGGTTTGCAGAGTCCAGCGACGGTCGCTTCTTCTTCGGCCGGGAGAGGTCGGGGTAAGAAGAAGGAGAAGGCTGCTAGAGGTGGACGTGGCGTCGGGAGAGGTAGGAAGGCTGCTACGCCTTCCTCGCCGCCACCCCCAGCTGAGTCACCCGACCATAGGGCTGCTCCGTCTGAGATCGAGCCATCTGAGGTGGACCCGTCTCGGACTCCACTCCACGAGCCTCCGGCCGACGAGCCTATGGCAGACGCGCCTACGACCGACGAGCCTCGGGCCGACGACGAGCCTCGGGCCGCCGAGCCTCGGGCTGCCGAGTCTTCGCCCCACGAGACTCCGGAGCTCAGACGGGGTCACGCTGAGTCGGAGCCGAGCCCATGGGAGGACTGGACGGAGTCGAGTGCCCGTGGTTGTGTTCGTGGTGGAGACTATAGTCCTAATAGCTATAGCGAGGTGAGTTGGTTGAGGCGCAAAGTCTACCAGCGTGGTCGTACAAAGCTCCGCCCACCCCGCGACCCCACCAGAGGTGGTTGATTGCGCCTAACGGGGAGAAGTAAGTGCATTTACTCTTTTTTTAACCTTTTGCCTTGTCGTTTCTTTGAATATCTAATGCGTTGGCCTTGTCATACTGCAGTTCTTGGACACACGGAGATGGTGTCCGCAGCCCAACACTTGTCCTTGGTGTGATTTGTCGCCAATGCTTCCGGGGTGGGTCACGTTGCCGGTGAGGGCCGGGTTCGAGCTAGGAATGACCAGGAGCACTACTTGGCTGCCCCAGCCCAGCGGAGCATAGGGTCGGCGATGTCGAGTCTTGACACGGTGGCCGACATTGTGATCGCCACGCTTTGGGTAATTTCTCCTTTGCCATTTACGTTGTGCTTTCTTCTTTGATTGCATACCTTCTACATGTGTTTTCTTGTTTGATTGCATACCTTCTAATCCGTGTTTTCTTGTTTGATTGCAGACCTTCTCTGGTGTCCCGAGGGATGGAGGAGGTCATGGCTCGGGTTATCGACGCCGAGTGCAAAGCGCCTACTTGGAAACTTTCGGCACAAGGCTCGGACGCAGTCTGTTCGAGACTACTTCGCCTGATCGGTATTAGGAGGAGAAAAGAGAAGTGCCGGACAAGTATCTGAGTAAGGAGAAGTACATGAAGGTAATTACCTATTCTTAAGGCCTTGTACTTAGTTTCCTTGATTTGATTCAGAGGCGTGGCGCTCAAATTTCTCTTGCTTAACTTAGGTGCCTCCAAGATGGTGTCGGACAAGATGGACTGCTGGGAGGTGTTGGTGGATGAGTGGTGCTCTCCCCAATGGCGCGTCGCCCACAACAAAGCAAAGGAGAAGCGTTTCAAAATGAAAGGTGTGCCACACCATCTAGGCAAGGTGTCGACCTACATGGGTGCACGGAAAAACTGGATGTGTGGTTTGCTTCATGATTCATGCAAATTCATTCTTTGTTCTAGCTTGAGTCCTTAACTAATACTCTGTTCCTCTCTTTTAGTCAAGACACAACAAGGCTCCAAAGCGAGCTGTTCGACCTCTATGGCATGTCCAATATTGCACCGCATAAGAAGGCCAAGTTATTCTCTCGAGTCGACCTCGAAAATGCAAAGAACTTCAAAGAACGTGGCCTCCCACCACAAGATGGTGCGATCGTTAAGCGGGGAAGGCGAGGAAAGGGCGGACTTTAACCCGAGCCGCCTCTTGATCCAGAGCTGATGATGATATCTGGTGGCGGGAGGTCCCATGGCTCGTTAGCCTTTGGTAATGGATCGATCGTTGTAGTAGCACTCTCCCGCAGATCAAGAAGCGCCGCACCAGCTCGATCCCGAGATACCGCCTCGTTTACGACCGGTGGAAATCGAATTCCGTGTTTGTTATACGGACTCAAGAGCCTTTCCTCCATTACATTGTGTTTGCGGCCGTCGATGATTACAATGCTAACAAGTGGTGTTGCAGGCTGCTATTGAGGCGAGAGAGTGAAGACCAGTGCTACTTTTGAGGAGAGGGACCGACGGTTGGCGGAGAGGGACCGACAAAGCATGAGAGGGACAGGAGAATGAGGAGAGGACGGCTAGGCTGTTGGAGGAGGAGAGGAACCGGAATGACTCGCTAACCGGCCATGTACGAGCTCTTTGTGGTAAGTTTCTTCGCATATTAGCTAAATCATGCACGCAATGTTCCTTTCATTAGTAACTAATATGACCGACTCATCAAAACCAAATGTGCAGTCCATGTGCGAGAAGAACGGCGAGACCCTCCGCCGATGCGATCATTGCTCCGGCAACACGGTGAGTTTCATTTGAACGGTCATTAGTTACTAGTCTTCACATTTGAGTGCATCATGCTAACGATACATTGAAAATGATCTTTGGTGCAGCGTAACTCCCGACAAGCATCAACCGATCCTTCTCCGTCTGCCACTGGCGCGACCGGTCCTACACCTACACCTACACCTACACCTCTGTGATGACGGTAAGTTTCCCAAGTGCTTTGCTTAATAGAGTTTTATTGTGATGCCATGTTGTATCTACACATATCGTGCATAATGTGTGTATGTTTGAAATGCATTGTATGTGTGGGATTCGACACCTAGTTGTGTGCCTTTGGTAGCCTTCCATACAGGGAAATGCCTCCTAGTGCTTCCACTGAGCCATGGTAGTTCGCTACTGCTCCGGAACACATGGATTGACCGGCATGTGTCCTTCTTTGCTCCTGTGTGCATCCCTTTACGGGAAATGTCACGATGTATCACCAAAGTCCTTGTAGCTTGCTACGACTTGGTTGCACTCGGCGATGACCGACACGTGCATTCTTTGGGTCATGTATGCTGTCCTCAGTGCGCTTGTGCCACCTTGGTTCTATGACTAGTCATGTCGGCCCGGTTCTCTCGCCATATGGATACTAGCGACATAATCATATACTTAGCATTTTTCCTCCAAAATGACTTCATATGCTTAGCTAGCTCCAAAATGACATAATAACCTTACTTAGCTTCAAAATGACCTATTCAACCTAGGCTAGCTCTAAAATGACCTGACTTAGCATTTTTCCTCCAAAATGACTTAATATGCTTAGCTAGCTCAAAATTACATAATAAGCTTAATTAGCTCAAAAATGACCTATTTAACCTAGGATAGCTCTAAAATGACCAATACTTAGCATTTTTCCTCCAAAATGACTTAATATGCTTAGCTAGCTTCAAAATGACCTATACTTAGAATCTTTTCCTCCAAAATTAGTTAATATGCTTAACTAGCTCTAAAATGACATGATATGCTTAAGAAATGACATAGTTTAGCTCCTAAATGACTTCACATGCTTAGCTAGCTCCAAAATAACATAATAAGCTTAATTAGCTCTAAAATGACATATTTAACCTAGGATAGCTCTAAAATGACCTATACTTAGCATTTTTCCTCCAAAATGACTTAATATGCTTAGCTATCTTAAAAATGACCTATTTAACCTACGATAGCTCTAAAATGACCTATACTTAGCATCTTTTCCTCCAAAATGACTTAATATGCTTAGCTAGCTTTAAAATGATATAGTATGCTTAAGAAATGACATATTTTAGGTCCTAAATGACTTCATATGCTTAGCTAGCTCCAAAATGACATAATAACCTTACTTAGCTTCAAAATGACCTATTCAACCTAGGCTAGCTCTAAAATGACCTGTACTTAGCATTTTTCCTCCAAAATGACTTAATATGCTTAGCTAGCTCAAAATTACATAATAAGCTTAATTAAGCTCAAAAATGACCTATTTAACCTAGGATAGCTCTAAAATGACCAATACTTAGCATTTTTCCTCCAAAATGACTTAATATGCTTAGCTAGCTTCAAAATGACCTATACTTAGAATCTTTTCCTCCAAAATTAGTTAATATGCTTAACTAGCTCTAAAATGACATGATATGCTTAAGAAATGACATAGTTTAGCTCCTCAATGACTTCACATGCTTAGCTAGCTCCAAAATAACATAATAAGCTTAATTAGCTCTAAAATGACATATTTAACCTAGGATAGCTCTAAAATGACCTATACTTAGCATTTTTCCTCCAAAATGACTTAATATGCTTAGCTATCTTAAAAATGACCTATTTAACCTACGATAGCTCTAAAATGACCTATACTTAGCATCTTTTCCTCCAAAATGACTTAATATGCTTAGCTAGCTTTAAAATGATATAGTATGCTTAAGAAATGACATATTTTAGGTCCTAAATGACTTCATATGCTTAGCTAGCTCCAAAATGACATAATAACCTTACTTAGCTTCAAAATGACCTATTCAACCTAGGCTAGCTCTAAAATGACCTGTACTTAGCATTTTTTCCTCCAAAATGACTTAATATGCTTAGCTAGCTCAAAAATTACATAATAAGCTTAATTAAGCTCAAAATGACCTATTTAACCTAGGATAGCTCTAAAATGACCAATACTTAGCATTTTTTCCTCCAAAATGACTTAATATGCTTAGCTAGCTTCAAAATGACCTATACTTAGAATCTTTTCCTCCAAAATTAGTTAATATGCTTAACTAGCTCTAAAATGACATGATATGCTTAAGAAATGACATAGTTTAGCTCCTAAATGACCTCACATGCTTAGCTAGCTCCAAAATAACATAATAAGCTTAATTAGCTCCAAAATGACATATTTAACCTAGGATAGCTCTAAAATGACCTATACTTAGCATTTTTCCTCCAAAATGACTTAATATGCTTAGCTATCTTAAAAATGACCTATTTAACCTACGATAGCTCTAAAATGACCTATACTTAGCATCTTTTCCTCCAAAATGACTTAATATGCTTAGCTAGCTCTAAAATGATATAGTATGCTTAAGAAATGACATATTTTTCCTCCAAAATGACTTCATATGCTTAGCTAGCTCCAAAATGACATAATAACCTTACTTAGCTTCAAAATGACCTATTCAACCTAGGCTAGCTCTAAAATGACCTGTACTTAGCATTTTTCCTCCAAAATGACTTAATATGCTTAGCTAGCTCAAAATTACATAATAAGCTTAATTCGCTCAAAATGATCTATTTAACCTAGGATAGCTCTAAAATGACCAATACTTAGCATTTTTCCTCCAAAATGACTTAATATGCTTAGCTAGCTTCAAAATGACCTATACTTAGAATCTTTTCCTCCAAAATTAGTTAATATGCTTAACTAGCTCTAAAATGACATGATATGCTTAAGAAATGACATAGTTTAGCTCCTCAATGACTTCACATGCTTAGCTAGCTCCAAAATAACATAATAAGCTTAATTAGCTCTAAAATGACATATTTAACCTAGGATAGCTCTAAAATGACCTATACTTAGCATTTTTCCTCCAAAATGACTTAATATGCTTAGCTATCTTAAAAATGACCTATTTAACCTACGATAGCTCTAAAATGACCTATACTTAGCATCTTTTCCTCCAAAATGACTTAATATGCTTAGCTAGCTTTAAAATGATATAGTATGCTTAAGAAATGACATATTTTAGGTCCTAAATGACTTCATATGCTTAGCTAGCTCCAAAATGACATAATAACCTTACTTAGCTTCAAAATGACCTATTCAACCTAGGCTAGCTCTAAAATGACCTGTACTTAGCATTTTTCCTCCAAAATGACTTAATATGCTTAGCTAGCTCAAAATTACATAATAAGCTTAATTCGCTCAAAATGACCTATTTAACCTAGGATAGCTCTAAAATGACCAATACTTAGCATTTTTTCCTCCAAAATGACTTAATATGCTTAGCTAGCTTCAAAATGACCTATACTTAGAATCTTTTCCTCCAAAATTAGTTAATATGCTTAACTAGCTCTAAAATGACATGATATGCTTAAGAAATGACATAGTTTAGCTCCTAAATGACCTCACATGCTTAGCTAGCTCCAAAATAACATAATAAGCTTAATTAGCTCCAAAATGACATATTTAACCTAGGATAGCTCTAAAATGACCTATACTTAGCATTTTTCCTCCAAAATGACTTAATATGCTTAGCTATCTTAAAAATGACCTATTTAACCTACGATAGCTCTAAAATGACCTATACTTAGCATCTTTTCCTCCAAAATGACTTAATATGCTTAGCTAGCTCTAAAATGATATAGTATGCTTAAGAAATGACATATTTTTCCTCCAAAATGACTTCATATGCTTAGCTAGCTCCAAAATGACATAATAACCTTACTTAGCTTCAAAATGACCTATTCAACCTAGGCTAGCTCTAAAATGACCTGTACTTAGCATTTTTCCTCCAAAATGACTTAATATGCTTAGCTAGCTCAAAATTACATAATAAGCTTAATTAAGCTCAAAATGATCTATTTAACCTAGGATAGCTCTAAAATGACCAATACTTAGCATTTTTTCCTCCAAAATGACTTAATATGCTTAGCTAGCTTCAAAATGACCTATACTTAGAATCTTTTCCTCCAAAATTAGTTAATATGCTTAACTAGCTCTAAAATGACATGATATGCTTAAGAAATGACATAGTTTAGCTCCTAAATGACTTCACATGCTTAGCTAGCTCCAAAATAACATAATAAGCTTAATTAGCTCTAAAATGACATATTTAACCTAGGATAGCTCTAAAATGACCTATACTTAGCATTTTTCCTCCAAAATGACTTAATATGCTTAGCTATCTTAAAAATGACCTATTTAACCTACGATAGCTCTAAAATGACCTATACTTAGCATCTTTTCCTCCAAAATGACTTAATATGCTTAGCTAGCTCTAAAATGATATAGTATGCTTAAGAAATGACATATTTTTCCTCCAAAATGACTTCATATGCTTAGCTAGCTCCAAAATGACATAATAACCTTACTTAGCTTCAAAATGACCTATTCAACCTAGGCTAGCTCTAAAATGACCTGTACTTAGCATTTTTCCTCCAAAATGACTTAATATGCTTAGCTAGCTCAAAATTACATAATAAGCTTAATTAAGCTCAAAAATGACCTATTTAACCTAGGATAGCTCTAAAATGACCAATACTTAGCATTTTTTCCTCCAAAATGACTTAATATGCTTAGCTAGCTTCAAAATGACCTATACTTAGAATCTTTTCCTCCAAAATTAGTTAATATGCTTAACTAGCTCTAAAATGACATGATATGCTTAAGAAATGACATAGTTTAGCTCCTCAATGACTTCACATGCTTAGCTAGCTCCAAAATAACATAATAAGCTTAATTAGCTCTAAAATGACATATTTAACCTAGGATAGCTCTAAAATGACCTATACTTAGCATTTTTCCTCCAAAATGACTTAATATGCTTAGCTATCTTAAAAATGACCTATTTAACCTACGATAGCTCTAAAATGACCTATACTTAGCATCTTTTCCTCCAAAATGACTTAATATGCTTAGCTAGCTCTAAAATGATATAGTATGCTTAAGAAATGACATATTTTTCCTCCAAAATGACTTCATATGCTTAGCTAGCTCCAAAATGACATAATAACCTTACTTAGCTTCAAAATGACCTATTCAACCTAGGCTAGCTCTAAAATGACCTGTACTTAGCATTTTTCCTCCAAAATGACTTAATATGCTTAGCTAGCTCAAAATTACATAATAAGCTTAATTCGCTCAAAATGACCTATTTAACCTAGGATAGCTCTAAAATGACCAATACTTAGCATTTTTTCCTCCAAAATGACTTAATATGCTTAGCTAGCTTCAAAATGACCTATACTTAGAATCTTTTCCTCCAAAATTAGTTAATATGCTTAACTAGCTCTAAAATGACATGATATGGTTAAGAAATGACATAGTTTAGCTCCTAAATGACCTCACATGCTTAGCTAGCTCCAAAATAACATAATAAGCTTAATTAGCTACAAAATGACATATTTAACCTAGGATAGCTCTAAAATGACCTATACTTAGCATTTTCCTCCAAAATGACTTAATATGCTTAGCTATCTTAAAAATGACCTATTTAACCTACGATAGCTCTAAAATGACCTATACTTAGCATCTTTTCCTCCAAAATGACTTAATATGCTTAGCTAGCTCTAAAATGATATAGTATGCTTAAGAAATGACATATTTTTCCTCCAAAATGACTTCATATGCTTAGCTAGCTCCAAAATGACATAATAACCTTACTTAGCTTCAAAATGACCTATTCAACCTAGGCTAGCTCTAAAATGACCTGTACTTAGCATTTTTTCCTCCAAAATGACTTAATATGCTTAGCTAGCTCAAAAATTACATAATAAGCTTAATTCGCTAAAAAATGACCTATTTAACCTAGGATAGCTCTAAAATGACCAATACTTAGCATTTTTTCCTCCAAAATGACTTAATATGCTTAGCTAGCTTCAAAATGACCTATACTTAGAATCTTTTCCTCCAAAATTAGTTAATATGCTTAACTAGCTCTAAAATGACATGATATGGTTAAGAAATGACATAGTTTAGCTCCTAAATGACCTCACATGCTTAGCTAGCTCCAAAATAACATAATAAGCTTAATTAGCTCCAAAATGACATATTTAACCTAGGATAGCTCTAAAATGACCTATACTTAGCATTTTTCCTCCAAAATGACTTAATATGCTTAGCTATCTTAAAAATGACCTATTTAACCTACGATAGCTCTAAAATGACCTATACTTAGCATCTTTTCCTCCAAAATGACTTAATATGCTTAGCTAGCTCTAAAATGATATAGTATGCTTAAGAAATGACATATTTTTCCTCCAAAATGACTTCATATGCTTAGCTAGCTCCAAAATGACATAATAACCTTACTTAGCTTCAAAATGACCTATTCAACCTAGGCTAGCTCTAAAATGACCTGTACTTAGCATTTTTCCTCCAAAATGACTTAATATGCTTAGCTAGCTCAAAATTACATAATAAGCTTAATTCGCTCAAAATGACCTATTTAACCTAGGATAGCTCTAAAATGACCAATACTTAGCATTTTTCCTCCAAAATGACTTAATATGCTTAGCTAGCTTCAAAATGACCTATACTTAGAATCTTTTCCTCCAAAATTAGTTAATATGCTTAACTAGCTCTAAAATGACATGATATGCTTAAGAAATGACATAGTTTAGCTCCTAAATGACTTCACATGCTTAGCTAGCTCCAAAATAACATAATAAGCTTAATTAGCTCTAAAATGACATATTTAACCTAGGATAGCTCTAAAATGACCTATACTTAGCATTTTTCCTCCAAAATGACTTAATATGCTTAGCTATCTTAAAAATGACCTATTTAACCTACGATAGCTCTAAAATGACCTATACTTAGCATCTTTTCCTCCAAAATGACTTAATATGCTTAGCTAGCTTTAAAATGATATAGTATGCTTAAGAAATGACATATTTTAGGTCCTAAATGACTTCATATGCTTAGCTAGCTCCAAAATGACATAATAACCTTACTTAGCTTCAAAATGACCTATTCAACCTAGGCTAGCTCTAAAATGATCTGTACTTAGCATTTTTTCCTCCAAAATGACTTAATATGCTTAGCTAGCTCAAAAATTACATAATAAGCTTAATTCGCTCAAAAATGACCTATTTAACCTAGGATAGCTCTAAAATGACCAATACTTAGCATTTTTTTCCTCCAAAATGACTTAATATGCTTAGCTAGCTTCAAAATGACCTATACTTAGAATCTTTTCCTCCAAAATTAGTTAATATGCTTAACTAGCTCTAAAATGACATGATATGCTTAAGAAATGACATAGTTTAGCTCCTCAATGACTTCACATGCTTAGCTAGCTCCAAAATAACATAATAAGCTTAATTAGCTCTAAAATGACATATTTAACCTAGGATAGCTCTAAAATGACCTATACTTAGCATTTTTCCTCCAAAATGACTTAATATGCTTAGCTATCTTAAAAATGACCTATTTAACCTACGATAGCTCTAAAATGACCTATACTTAGCATCTTTTCCTCCAAAATGACTTAATATGCTTAGCTAGCTTTAAAATGATATAGTATGCTTAAGAAATGACATATTTTAGGTCCTAAATGACTTCATATGCTTAGCTAGCTCCAAAATGACATAATAACCTTACTTAGCTTCAAAATGACCTATTCAACCTAGGCTAGCTCTAAAATGACCTGTACTTAGCATTTTTCCTCCAAAATGACTTAATATGCTTAGCTAGCTCAAAAATTACATAATAAGCTTAATTCGCTCAAAAATGACCTATTTAACCTAGGATAGCTCTAAAATGACCAATACTTAGCATTTTTTCCTCCAAAATGACTTAATATGCTTAGCTAGCTTCAAAATGACCTATACTTAGAATCTTTTCCTCCAAAATTAGTTAATATGCTTAACTAGCTCTAAAATGACATGATATGCTTAAGAAATGACATAGTTTAGCTCCTAAATGACCTCACATGCTTAGCTAGCTCCAAAATAACATAATAAGCTTAATTAGCTCCAAAATGACATATTTAACCTAGGATAGCTCTAAAATGACCTATACTTAGCATTTTTCCTCCAAAATGACTTAATATGCTTAGCTATCTTAAAAATGACCTATTTAACCTACGATAGCTCTAAAATGACCTATACTTAGCATCTTTTCCTCCAAAATGACTTAATATGCTTAGCTAGCTCTAAAATGATATAGTATGCTTAAGAAATGACATATTTTTCCTCCAAAATGACTTCATATGCTTAGCTAGCTCCAAAATGACATAATAACCTTACTTAGCTTCAAAATGACCTATTCAACCTAGGCTAGCTCTAAAATGACCTGTACTTAGCATTTTTTCCTCCAAAATGACTTAATATGCTTAGCTAGCTCAAAAATTACATAATAAGCTTAATTCGCTCAAAAATGACCTATTTAACCTAGGATAGCTCTAAAATGACCAATACTTAGCATTTTTTTCCTCCAAAATGACTTAATATGCTTAGCTAGCTTCAAAATGACCTATACTTAGAATCTTTTCCTCCAAAATTAGTTAATATGCTTAACTAGCTCTAAAATGACATGATATGCTTAAGAAATGACATAGTTTAGCTCCTCAATGACTTCACATGCTTAGCATCCAAAATAACATAATAAGCTTAGCTAGCTCCAAAATAACATAATAAGCTTAATTAGCTCTAAAATGACATATTTAACCTAGGATAGCTCTAAAATGACCTATACTTAGCATTTTTCCTCCAAAATGACTTAATATGCTTAGCTATCTTAAAAATGACCTATTTAACCTACGATAGCTCTAAAATGACCTATACTTAGCATCTTTTCCTCCAAAATGACTTAATATGCTTAGCTAGCTTTAAAATGATATAGTATGCTTAAGAAATGACATATTTTAGGTCCTAAATGACTTCATATGCTTAGCTAGCTCCAAAATGACATAATAACCTTACTTAGCTTCAAAATGACCTATTCAACCTAGGCTAGCTCTAAAATGACCTGTACTTAGCATTTTTCCTCCAAAATGACTTAATATGCTTAGCTAGCTCAAAATTACATAATAAGCTTAATTAGCTCAAAATGACCTATTTAACCTAGGATAGCTCTAAAATGACCAATACTTAGCATTTTTCCTCCAAAATGACTTAATATGCTTAGCTAGCTTCAAAATGACCTATACTTAGAATCTTTTCCTCCAAAATTAGTTAATATGCTTAACTAGCTCTAAAATGACATGATATGCTTAAGAAATGACATAGTTTAGCTCCTAAATGACCTCACATGCTTAGCTAGCTCCAAAATAACATAATAAGCTTAATTAGCTCCAAAATGACATATTTAACCTAGGATAGCTCTAAAATGACCTATACTTAGCATTTTTCCTCCAAAATGACTTAATATGCTTAGCTATCTTAAAAATGACCTATTTAACCTACGATAGCTCTAAAATGACCTATACTTAGCATCTTTTCCTCCAAAATGACTTAATATGCTTAGCTAGCTCTAAAATGATATAGTATGCTTAAGAAATGACATATTTTTCCTCCAAAATGACTTCATATGCTTAGCTAGCTCCAAAATGACATAATAACCTTACTTAGCTTCAAAATGACCTATTCAACCTAGGCTAGCTCTAAAATGACCTGTACTTAGCATTTTTTCCTCCAAAATGACTTAATATGCTTAGCTAGCTCAAAAATTACATAATAAGCTTAATTCGCTCAAAAATGATCTATTTAACCTAGGATAGCTCTAAAATGACCAATACTTAGCATTTTTTCCTCCAAAATGACTTAATATGCTTAGCTAGCTTCAAAATGACCTATACTTAGAATCTTTTCCTCCAAAATTAGTTAATATGCTTAACTAGCTCTAAAATGACATGATATGCTTAAGAAATGACATAGTTTAGCTCCTAAATGACTTCACATGCTTAGCTAGCTCCAAAATAACATAATAAGCTTAATTAGCTCTAAAATGACATATTTAACCTAGGATAGCTCTAAAATGACCTATACTTAGCATTTTTCCTCCAAAATGACTTAATATGCTTAGCTATCTTAAAAATGACCTATTTAACCTACGATAGCTCTAAAATGACCTATACTTAGCATCTTTTCCTCCAAAATGACTTAATATGCTTAGCTAGCTTTAAAATGATATAGTATGCTTAAGAAATGACATATTTTAGGTCCTAAATGACTTCATATGCTTAGCTAGCTCCAAAATGACATAATAACCTTACTTAGCTTCAAAATGACCTATTCAACCTAGGCTAGCTCTAAAATGACCTGTACTTAGCATTTTTCCTCCAAAATGACTTAATATGCTTAGCTAGCTCAAAATTACATAATAAGCTTAATTAGCTCAAAATGACCTATTTAACCTAGGATAGCTCTAAAATGACCTATACTTAGCATTTTTCCTCCAAAATGACTTAATATGCTTAGCTAGCTTCAAAATGACCTATACTTAGAATCTTTTCCTCCAAAATTAGTTAATATGCTTAACTAGCTCTAAAATGACATGATATGCTTAAGAAATGACATAGTTTAGCTCCTAAATGACTTCACATGCTTAGCTAGCTCCAAAATAACATAATAAGCTTAATTAGCTCCAAAATGACATATTTAACCTAGGATAGCTCTAAAATGACCTATACTTAGCATTTTTCCTCCAAAATGACTTAATATGCTTAGCTATCTTAAAATGACCTATTTAACCTCGATAGCTCTAAAATGACCTATACTTAGCATCTTTTCCTCCAAAATGACTTAATATGCTTAGCTAGCTCTAAAATGATATAGTATGCTTAAGAAATGACATATTTTTCCTCCAAAATGACTTCATATGCTAGCTCCAGCTAGCTCCAAAATGACATAATAACCTTACTTAGCTTCAAAATGACCTATTCAACCTAGGCTAGCTCTAAAATGACCTATACTTAGAATCTTTTCCTCCAAAATTAGTTAATATGCTTAACTAGCTCTAGCATTTTTAAGAAATGACCTCCAAAATGACTTAATATGCTTAGCTAGCTCAAAAAAATTACATAATAAGCATCTAATTAGCTAGCTCTAAAATGCTCAAAAACTGACCTATTTAACCTAGGATAGCTCTAAAATGACCAATACTTAGCATTTTTTCCTCCAAAATGACTTAATATGCTTAGCTAGCTTCAAAATGACCTAGCTTCAAAATGACCTATACTTAGAATCTTTTCCTCCAAAATTAGTTAATATGCTTAACTAGCTCTAAAATGACATGATATGCTTAAGAAATGACATAGTTTAGCTCCTAAATGACTTCACATGCTTAGCTAGCTCCAAAATAACATAATAAGCTTAATTAGCTCCAAAATGACATATTTAACCTAGGATAGCTCTAAAATGACCTATACTTAGCATTTTTCCTCCAAAATGACTTAATATGCTTAGCTATCTTAAAAATGACCTATTTAACCTACGATAGCTCTAAAATGACCTATACTTAGCATCTTTTCCTCCAAAATGACTTAATATGCTTAGCTAGCTCTAAAATGATATAGTATGCTTAAGAAATGACATATTTTTCCTCCAAAATGACTTCATATGCTTAGCTAGCTCCAAAATGACATAATAACCTTACTTAGCTTCAAAATGACCTATTCAACCTAGGCTAGCTCTAAAATGACCTGTACTTAGCATTTTTTCCTCCAAAATGACTTAATATGCTTAGCTAGCTCAAAAATTACATAATAAGCTTAATTCGCTCAAAAATGACCTATTTAACCTAGGATAGCTCTAAAATGATCAATACTTAGCATTTTTCCTCCAAAATGACTTAATATGCTTAGCTAGCTTCAAAATGACCTATACTTAGAATCTTTTCCTCCAAAATTAGTTAATATGCTTAACTAGCTCTAAAATGACATGATATGCTTAAGAAATGACATAGTTTAGCTCCTAAATGACTTCACATGCTTAGCTAGCTCCAAAATAACATAATAAGCTTAATTAGCTCCAAAATGACATATTTAACCTAGGATAGCTCTAAAATGACCTATACTTAGCATTTTTCCTCCAAAATGACTTAATATGCTTAGCTATCTTAAAAATGACCTATTTAACCTACGATAGCTCTAAAATGACCTATACTTAGCATCTTTTCCTCCAAAATGACTTAATATGCTTAGCTAGCTTTAAAATGATATAGTATGCTTAAGAAATGACATATTTTAGGTCCTAAATGACTTCATATGCTTAGCTAGCTCCAAAATGACATAATAACCTTACTTAGCTTCAAAATGACCTATTCAACCTAGGCTAGCTCTAAAATGACCTGTACTTAGCATTTTTCCTCCAAAATGACTTAATATGCTTAGCTAGCTCAAAATTACATAATAAGCTTAATTAGCTCAAAATGACCTATTTAACCTAGGATAGCTCTAAAATGACCTATACTTAGCATTTTTCCTCCAAAATGACTTAATATGCTTAGCTAGCTTCAAAATGACCTATACTTAGAATCTTTTCCTCCAAAATTAGTTAATATGCTTAACTAGCTCTAAAATGACATGATATGCTTAAGAAATGACATAGTTTAGCTCCTAAATGACTTCACATGCTTAGCTAGCTCCAAAATAACATAATAAGCTTAATTAGCTCCAAAATGACATATTTAACCTAGGATAGCTCTAAAATGACCTATACTTAGCATTTTTCCTCCAAAATGACTTAATATGCTTAGCTATCTTAAAAATGACCTATTTAACCTACGATAGCTCTAAAATGACCTATACTTAGCATCTTTTCCTCCAAAATGACTTAATATGCTTAGCTAGCTTTAAAATGATATAGTATGCTTAAGAAATGACATATTTTAGGTCCTAAATGACTTCATATGCTTAGCTAGCTCCAAAATGACATAATAACCTTACTTAGCTTCAAAATGACCTATTCAACCTAGGCTAGCTCTAAAATGACCTGTACTTAGCATTTTTTCCTCCAAAATGACTTAATATGCTTAGCTAGCTCAAAAATTACATAATAAGCTTAATTCGCTCAAAAATGACCTATTTAACCTAGGATAGCTCTAAAATGACCAATACTTAGCATTTTTTCCTCCAAAATGACTTAATATGCTTAGCTAGCTTCAAAATGACCTATACTTAGAATCTTTTCCTCCAAAATTAGTTAATATGCTTAACTAGCTCTAAAATGACATGATATGCTTAAGAAATGACATAGTTTAGCTCCTAAATGACCTCACATGCTTAGCTAGCTCCAAAATAACATAATAAGCTTAATTAGCTCCAAAATGACATATTTAACCTAGGATAGCTCTAAAATGACCTATACTTAGCATTTTCCTCCAAAATGACTTAATATGCTTAGCTATCTTAAAATGACCTATTTAACCTCGATAGCTCTAAAATGACCTATACTTAGCATCTTTTCCTCCAAAATGACTTAATATGCTTAGCTAGCTCTAAAATGATATAGTATGCTTAAGAAATGACATATTTTAGGTCCTAAATGACTTCATATGCTTAGCTAGCTCCAAAATGACATAATAACCTTACTTAGCTTCAAAATGACCTATTCAACCTAGGGTAGCTCTAAAATGACCCGTACTTAGCATTTTTTTTCCTCCAAAATGACTTAATATGCTTAGCTAGCTCAAAAATTACATAATAAGCTTAATTCACTCAAAATGACCTATTTAACCTAGGATAGCTCTAAAATGACCTATACTTAGCATTTTTCCTCCAAAATGACTTAATATGCTTAGCTAGCTCAAAATTACATAATAAGCTTAATTCGCTCAAAATGACCTATTTAACCTAGGATAGCTCTAAATTGACCTATACTTAGCATTTTTCCTCCAAAGTGACTTAATATGCTTAGCTAGCTTCAAAATGACCTATACTTAGAATCTTTTCCTCCAAAATTAGTTAATATGCTTAACTAGCTCTAAAATGACATGATATGCTTAAGAAATGACATAGTTTAGCTCCTAAATGACTTCACATGCTTAGCTAGCTCCAAAATAACATAATAAGCTTAATTAGCTCCAAAATGACATATTTAACCTAGGATAGCTCTAAAATGACCTATACTTAGCATTTTCCTCCAAAATGACTTAATATGCTTAGCTATCTTAAAAATGACCTATTTAACATATGATAGCTCTAAAATGACCTATACTTAGCATCTTTTCCTCCAAAATGACTTAATATGCTTAGCTAGCTCTAAAATGATATAGTATGCTTAAGAAATGACATATTTTAGGTCCTAAATGACTTCATATGCTTAGCTAGCTCCAAAATGACATAATAACCTTACTTAGCTTCAAAATGGCCTATTTAACCTAGGCTAGCTCTAAAATGACATGTACTTAGCATTTTTTCCTCCAAAATGACTTACTATGCTTAGCTAGCTCAAAAATTACATAATAAGCTTAATTCGCTCAAAAATGACCTATTTAACCTAAGATAGCTCTAAAATGACCTATACTTAGCATTTTTTTCTTCCAAAATGACTTAATATGCTTAGGTAGCTTCAAAATGACCTATACTTAGAATCTTTTCCTCCAAAATTAGTTAATAAGCTTAATTAGCTCCAAAATGACCTATTTTACAGATATAAGTTGCATCATAATAATGTTCACATTTTAGTTGCATCATAATAATCTTCTTCTTCTAGTCTTCTTCTTCTAACTTTCTTCTTTCCTATTTTACTGATTTGCTTAATTGATCACTAAGCTTGGGTTGATGGAGTGCTTGTATTTAGTTTTGTTTTGACCTTGTGAAACTTGCTACCTATGGATGAAACTGTAATATTGATGAAACTATGTATATGTACGGATGAAATTTGCTACTATTGGTAACATGTGTTGGATACATATGTGTTCATGACTATTGGTAATATGTGTTGGATACATATGTGTTCATGACTATTGGTAATATGTGTTGGATACATATGTGTTCATGACTATTGGTAATATGTGTTGAATATGCTATATTGGTCATATAAATATATTTCGCTTGATTTCGTGAAAATGAATTGATATAAGAAAAACAGAATTAAATGGGGCAATATAGTCACTTTGCCATCTATTGGCGCAGATGGCAAAGAGCTTTGCCATCGATTGGCGAGATGGCAAAGAGGCCACGTGTCATCTACCTGTTCCATTTGGGCTGGCCTATTTGGGCTCTTTGCCATCTGCTGGCAGATGGCAAAGAGCCTGCAGCCTTTGCCATCTGCTGGCGGATGGCAAAGAGCCTGCAGCCTTTGCCATCTGCTGGCGGATGGCAAAGAGCCTGCAGCCTTTGCCATCTGCTGGCGGATGGCAAAGTATGCCGTTAGCCTTCTAACGGGGCTAACCCCGTTAAGAGGCTTTGCCATCAGCCAGCAGATGGCAAAGCCACGTGCTCTTTTGCCATCACCAATGAGACGGCAAAGAAGCCTTTACCGCAGGTTTTCGGACGACCGGTTTGCCATCTGCCGGCGGATGGCAAAGCCTTTGCCATCCGCCGACCATGCCTTTGCCATCTGCCATGGCAGATGGCAAACTGCCAGATTCCAGTAGTGATATATGTTCACTATAATATATATAGGTTTGATGCTTATGTTGACTGTAATATTTATATGGGCAGCAGCTTAGTTGGCAGTGGAGAAGCTCATAGTTTAGTTAGTTATTAGTACTAAAGCTCACAACAACATGTTGTGTATGCATGTGCTGTTAGTTGATTTAAGCAGTGTAGATGCTAATTTTTTAATTGAGGCGGTATAGGTTGCAGTAGAAGTAGCATTGTTTAGTTGGCCACATGTATAGGTTGTACTTATGTTGTTAGTTGATTTTTTAAAAGTGGTAATTCTTCAGAGAGTAACAATATAATTGTTTGCTATATTGCGAAGTCACAATTGTGGTTTCCTTGCTTGGGTTGACCAGTGGCCTCCCACAATGCAAAATGCATTGTTGAAGCTTTGGGAAATGTTTGAAGATAGCAAGACTGCTAGGAGGAAGGATAACCTGGAAAGTTCACTTACTATCCACCACCTTAAAGAAGAGAAAAGGAATCTGGATGCCAACTATGACAAACTAGTTGAAGATGTCCATCAACTTCTCAATGCCCAGGAGGACAGGGTGTTGGATTTAAGTTATGTGCAGGCTAAGGAGAAGAAAGCTGAGGCTGCCACTGCTAAGAGATGGAGAAGAAAGAAGCAGAGAACTTCAAGATGCAAGAGAAGTACAAAGTGCTGATGAACCTGGTAGAAGCTCAAGGCAGTTTCATTAGGAACCTGAAGATGAATCATTTGAAAGAGAAGGAAAAGCTAGCTGAAGGCAACAACAATTTAAAGATTCAGGTTGATGAGCTCACCCAGTCTGTGAAAAAACTAACAGAAGAGAATGTGCAGTTCAAGGGGGGACATGAGAATCTGATAAAATGCAGGGATGAGTTAAAGCTCCAGCTTGCTGTGCAGTTCAAGTCACTCGAGAAGAGCAAAGAGAAGTTGAAGTTGATCCATGACATCTTGAAGGAATGAGGTAGATGAAGATGATCTGGGTAGATGAGGCAGAGCATACCTATCATGATATAAGTTGCTTTGATAAAAGGCTTTGCTAATCTTTTGTGAAGGGTGGTTTAGTTAAGTGTAATGTATGGATGTAGTAGTTGTGAACAATGTTGGAGACTCCACTATGCTATGATCTTTAGCTAATGTTGTAAGAATCTAGTAATTATGTAAGAATCCATGGTCATGTTGAACTCCTGTATGCTCAAGTTAGATGGCTCAACTTATCTCCTCTTGAACCTGTGATGAAATATTTAGCTAATGCTCAAGTTAGATGGCTCAAGTTATTTAGCTAATGATACTCTGGCCAAATCAAACAACAGATCAAAAAAAGCTCTGGTTATTGATGAAACTCTGGCCAAATCAAACAACAAACCAAATCAAACTCTGCCCCTGGTTATTAAACAGAGCAAAAAAAAGAGCAAAAATGCTCAACAGTGGTGGCCCTGGTTATTAAAGCAATGTGTGGGGCCGAACAGGAAACTGTTTGTGCATTTGGGGAAAAAATAGGGTTAGGCGACGACGGAGGCGATTCCTGAGCGGGCCGGCAGCGGAGGCGATCTCGCAGGCGGCGGTGGCGGCGGCTGCGTCCAAGTCAATGTCCATGTCGTGGTCTTCGGGTCGTTCTCAGGCCCCTAGCTTCCGTCGAGCCTCTGGAAGGAGAGGGGACGAATCGAGGTCGCCGGTGCCCTACCGTGAGAGCCCGATGGCGTACGAGCCGGAGAAGCTCTGCTGGTGCAGGCCACGTAGGAAGGCGCCGAGATGGATCTCATGGAGCCGTCAGAACCCAGGCCGGAGGTACTACACCTGCGTGGATGCCATGGTAAGATACATTTTTGTTCTACTTTTCTGTTCATTAGTTCTTCTCCCCTCTCAAACCCTGATTTCTGTTGGTACAGCAAGGTGGTTGTGGCTACGTTGAATGGCATGATGATCCTCTGCCGGAGTTTTTGAGTGATTTGATTGGAGATTTGCGAGATGAAGTGCGTAGGCTGAGAGGTGAATCAAGTGTTGCTGTGTTTGAAGATTACAGTGCAGTTGTGGCTCTGCCTAAAGCTCAAAGAGGAAGAGAGGTGCTGGCTTTGGAAGATCAGCTCAAGGAGAAAAATGCAGAGCTAGATGCACTGAAGGGGAAATATCAGAATGTTGTCTTCCTTTTTCTTGTCTTTGTGGTAGGTTTAGTGACAGCCAAGATGCTGCTGCAGTAAGTTAGTGTCAGGTAGATCCTTGCTAAGGAGAGATGTAAGTTAGTGTCAGTTGTGGTCAGGTTGATCTTTGCAAGTTAGTGTCAGGTGTTGCAAGTTAGTGCCAGGTTTCATCCTACTGTTGTTGATCCTAGTAATGTGTCAGGTGTCTTTGTAATAAAAATTTGGTATGTTCATCCTAGTAATGAAGTGCAAATGTTCACAAGTGCCAAATGTTCACAAGTGCCAAATGTTGATCCTAGTTATTTACAGGAGCATTGAGTTGTTCACAAGTGCCAAATGAGCATTGACATGTTTCACAAATGCCAAATGAACATGACAAAAAGCATTGAGTTTCTCACAAGTGCCAAATGACCAAATATTGCAGATATTGCAGGCATAATATGTTCACAGGAGCATTATAAGTTCACAAATGACCTAAGCACACAAACTTAGTACTCCATTACAACATACATCAGTTTTGTAGCACAAATAACTTAGTTTTCTAGCACAAATAACTTAGTTTTCTAACACTCAACTCTGGTAGTCCATTAGAACTCAATTCTGGTACTCCATCATACCAAAGTAGCAACATTCTCTCACTTAGGTGTTACCACTGGTAGTGAAGAATGACATCAAGCGAGTATAATTCCCTGGGACACTGGAAGGACCACCAGAAGATGAAGCTCCTGCAGAAAATCTTGGGGCAATGAAAGGCCTTGCAAATCTTGCACTTGCACTAGCTGATCCTCTAGCACTTGCACTTGCAGTTCTTGCAGTAGTAGCTCTTGCACTTGCAGTTCTTGCAGAAGCAATTCTTGCAGAAGAAGACCTTGCAGAAGCAGACCTTGCTGGTGGAGTATCTTCATTCCTTGATCTTGCAGCTTGACTACCTTCATTACTTGATCTTGCAACTTGACTACCTTCATTCCTTGATCTTGCAGGTGCCTTGCAAACATAAAAGAAACATGCTAGTTAGTCACAAAGGTTTAGAACAAAAAACATAGAAGGAAAGAAGACTAATTAACAATGACAATTCACAAGGGTTTACCACATGCTTGTTTTTCCTCATAGCCAACTCTGGTCTCAACTCTTTCTTGCAGTTGGTGTACCTATGGCCTTGGAGACCACAGTTGCTGCATGTTATAGTGGCCATTCTTGAACTGTCCTTTGGTTTAGGAACCTCAAATCTGCCCTTTATTCTCTTCTCTTTCCTTCTCCCCTTCTTCACATGAAATTGGGGTGGCTCTATGTCTGGTCCTCTTGTCCTTGTTCAATCATGTTCACCAGGAACTGGATATATCATTGGTTCATATGCAGTAAGGTAAAAAGGTTTTTTGAAGAAATTGCAAACATATTACTCTGGAAATCTTTTTGCCTTATTAATTGCTGATATGGCATGGTTGCATGGTATGCCAGACAGGTCCCACTTTCTGCACCCACATGTATAAACTTCCAAGTTTACATCATGTGTTTGCTGGCCACTGGTCACTTGCCAAAGATTTACACCAGCTTGGATAGGTTTGCAGAATCTAGACCTTTCCTTTTCCTCCTCAAGCTTCTCAGCATAATGTGGTGTGATCTCCCACATATATTCCCTTCCTTTCTCTCTGTTCCTATGCCACCTCACCATCTGCTTGTCCTTAATACCATCAATCATGGTCCTAATAGGTTTTTTCCTAAAATCTAGGATGTACTTGTTGAACACCTCAAAGAGGTTGTTAACAACCAAGTCTATCTTGCAGTTAGTGTCAAAAGCATGCCTAGCCCATGTGTGCTTAGGTATTCCACTTAGCCACTTCCAAGCTTCCACACTCTCATTTTTCAAGTCATTCATGGCAATGTTAAACTTGTGCTGGTTATAGGCATAGCTGGCATTATCCATGCATTTCTTAAGATCTTCCCCCCTAAACCCAGCATTCTGGAAATTTGCATAGAGGTGTCTAAGGCAAAATCTTTGATGACAATTTGGAAAAACTTGGTTTACTGCATTTAGTAGCCCCTGTTCACATAGCATGCTAGACTTAGCTACTGTACTAGTAAAAGCAAGAACATAACATGCTAATGCAGAAGAACATAAAAGCAAGAACATAACATGCTAATGCAGAAGAACATAAAAGCAAGAACATAACATAAAGATGCATGCATACCTTCTGTCTATTAGACATGATAGTATAAGGCCCAAATTTGCCAACTTCTCCTCCTAGACATATCTTCAGTTGGTGTAGAAACCAACACCAATTAGCTGTGTCCTCTTGTCCAACAACAGCAAATGCAAGTGGGAAAATATTATTATTCCCATCTCTTCCAGTTGTAGCTAGGATTTGAGCACCAGTGGTGAGCTTAATAAAGCATCCATCAACACATGTTGTTGCAACCAAAGAACAATTTAAACTTCTACAAAGCATTACTAAACTTTATATTTAAGTATAAAGAACTATAAAGCACCACTACATCCATTGACAAAGAACTATAAAGCATTACTAACCAATGAATGGTCTGCATCCATTGAGAAATCCCTCCCTTGCTCCATTTATGCAGAGCATGAAACCTTGGTCCTGGATGTGGTATTTTTGTAGTTGGTCTTGGAGTAACTGTTGCAACTACAACTCTACTACCAGGGTTTGTATCCATGATGGTCTGAGCATAATCCCTAAGCCTGGGATACTGCTTCTTGTGCTCTCCTAGCACAGCTTCCACAGCAAGGTTTTTGGCCCTGTAGGCCATGTGCCTTGTCACATCAACACCATACTTCTCATTGCAGTTGTCAATCAGAGTGTGTATGCTGGTGATTGGATCAGACCTAAACAATGACTCATGGGTCTTTGCAAGCCACTTGGCACTTATCCTAGATGTCTCAGTGCTGCTAGGGCAAGTGTGCTTCAGCCTTATTTTCTTGATAGCAAAAGTCCTCTCCCCTTTGATAACTGCAGCAACTATGCAAAATTGGCAGTGGTCTTGCTTACAACAGGCAATGATCCTTTGGTCTGAATTTCTGTGATATCTGAAGTCTCTGGCCTGTGTGATGTGCAAGCTCAACAAAGCATCTCTAAATTGCTGCTGATTGATGAAGCACATGTACAGACATAACTGTTGATGTGGTTGCTCAAGTTTGTCATTGTACCAGATCCCTGGCTTCCTTTTCTTGGCCCTACTCTTCCTCCCTTTAGGCAGAACAAATGACAGTGGCTCATGTCCATCATCTTCATCCTCAAACAGCAACCCATCATCTACTTCATCTGATGAAGGAATGAAATCAGGTTGCACCTCCTCCAACACACTTGAGTGTGTCCTAGTAGTAGGGCCTCTCCTAACTGCCATCTTCTTCCTCTTTTTTGCAGGTTTTTGCATTGGTGATTCTTCTGTTGCAACAACTTTGACCTCATCCTCCTTCTCCTGTTCCTCCTCCTCCTCCTGCATCTCAAACAAGTCCTCAACCTCAGTGTCACCCTCATAATGTAATTGTTCCTCTTCTGAATCCTCATCTGAATCTTCATCTGAATCTTCATCTTCAACTTCTTGCTCTGCTAGTTTATTCCCCTCAATTATCTCTGTGTCTTCAATATCCTGTACTTCTCCATGCAGAAAGGATTGGTATCACTGTCATATGCAGCAGCCTTAGAGTCATCACTGTTATTATGTCCCTCTTCTACCACTGCATCTTCCTTCATTACAACTTTCAGCTTGCCCTTACTGAAATTTCTGCTCTCTTGTGTGCACTGACTATGAAAAACAACACCTTGTTGATCAACAGAAAGAACTGCAGGCTCACTGAGATCATACACAACAGGTGGTCTATATAATATAGTTGCTAAATTTTCTTCTCTCCTCTGACAGAAATTGCTGTAGTTTGATCTCTGTAAATCTTCTTGTTCTATCTGACATACAAAAGGTGTTGTTGCCCTCACTATCAAATTTAGAACTAAACTATGCTGATATTCCTTCTTAAGTTGTTGCAGTTTGATGCTTGTGTCAATTAAGTCTAACCCAAGCTCTCTTTCCTCTCCTCTGCCTAAATTCTTCATGTGGTACAGTTCATCAGAGAAGGAATAACCTTGTGTGTGCATCAGTGCATATAAGTTCAGAAATGTCACTTCTGAGCTGCATATCTTCCTATTCAGATTGTGTTGTGCATCAAAATGAATCCGAACATCCCAAACAACATCATCCAAACTACAATTGACAGTACAAATTACAACATCATCTAAACTGTCATGAGCAACACTAACCCTAGCCCCCCTATTTTGGATACAGAAAGAAGCAGAGAAGAGAACGACTTACAGCACGCCGCCAGCAGCTCCACTGGTCCACTGATGGCTACTGCTAGGGTGGGCCACCCATATCTCTGCCAGCTTCACCCTGTCCTCCATGGACAGCGCGGCCTCCTCCTCCAAATCCTCATTGTCTGCGCTGGAGTAGTACGAACTGGAGCCGTCAACGTCGTCCAGACCTAAGTTGTAACGCCCTCGATGCGGCTATAACTCCCACGTGTCAAAGCACGACTTAGAGGCATAACCGCATTGAAAGCAATGTCGCAAGTGAGGTAATCTTCACACAACCCATGTAATACATAAGGGAAAGAGATACATAGTTGGCTTACAATTGCCACTTCACACAATCACATGAATAAAGCATTACATCATCCAGATACAATCAAGGTCCGACTACGGAACCAAAATAAAAGAAGAACCCCAAATGCGACAAAAGGTAACCGATCGACCCCAACTGGGCTCCACTACTGATCTACTAGAACGTAACAACACAAAGGGCAAGATCTTCATCGAGCTCCTCCTTGAGCTTGGTTGCGCCACCGCCGGTAACATAGGCACCGCAAACTGGTTTTTGAAGTATCCGTGAGCCACGAGGACTCAGCAATCTCATTACCATGGGTTTCAATACTAGCAAAGCTTAATGGGAAAGGAAGGGGTAAAGTGGTGAGGTTGCAGCAGCGACTAAGCATGATATGGTGGCTAACATACGCAAATAAGAGCGAGAAGAGAACAAGCGGAACGGTCGTGAAGCTAGCAATGATCAAGAGGTGATCCTGAACACCTACTTACGTCAAACATAACACAAAAACCGTGTTCACTTCCCGGACTCCGCCGAGAAGAGACCATCACGGCTACACACACGGTTGATGCGTTTTAATTCGGATCAAGTGTCAAGTTATCTACAACCAGACATTAACAAATTTCCATCTGCCACATAACCGCGGGCACGGCTCTCGAAAGTTTATACCCTACAGGGGTGTCCCAACTTAGCCCATGACAAGCTCTCGTGATCATCGAAGGAATAGACCTTCACCCGAGACACTCCGATCAGACTCGGTATCCCGGTACATCAAGACATTTCGACAATGGTAAAACAAGACCAGCAAAACCTCCCGGCGTGCCGACATCCTGATAGTAGCCGCGCGTTAACATGAGCATGATAAGGAGCATTTGTCGCCATGGCGGAACGAAAAAAGGGTGCCACGGCAACATATCCGAAAATGATGCCACGGCAACATATCGGTTCCGGTAGCTCACGAAGATACCGGTGCAGAAGGAGGCGTGCGGATGCGTGCACGGATGGTGGGGTGATCCCGGATTCCGGGTATCCCACATAATGGTGGCATGGCTAACGAGGAGGAACGTGCATGAGGCAAACGGGCACGGTGCAAACATAGGGTGCATCTCATACAACACATGCATTCGGTCCACGGACGGCGTCTCGGGGTTATACCTTCGAAGCGTCCATTCGGGGCGGAACGCGTTTCCTAGAGGAAGTAGTCATTCACGGGACGGTCGTAGTGGAAGTAGTGGTTCACGGACGTCGTGGAAGTAGTTGTACACGGCGACGGTAGAGGTACAAATGTTCTCGCGGTACTTGTCGGTCCAGACTTGGTGTAGATGTACATCGCAAATGTAGTGGTACTCGCGGACTTCGGCGCCGGTAGTCGTACACGGTTCGTAGGGGAACTTGGCGTTCTTGGTGATTCCGAAGAAGGCGGTAGATGTACTCGGCAAATCCACAAGGCGTGCACGGGTCGAAGTGGAACTCTTGACAAAATCCACGGGACTGACTTGGCATGCAACGATCACGACACGATGGGCATGAAGGGCGGCGCTGGTTCTCTGCTCCAACGAAGCAGAACAACGGGCGAGCGGGCTGCCGACCTGGTGTCTTAGAGCAGCGGGGAAAGGCGGTGGTGAGAGATCGGATCGGAGGCAGAGGAAGTCACGGGAAGCTGGTCCGGCGGGATCCGGGCGAAGGAGGGCCGACCGGGCGCAGGTCGCCGGATCGGGAGGCGATGGGCCTCGGCTGCACCGAGCAGAGCCGGAGGAGGAGGTCATGGCGACGAGAGGGTGCAGCCGGGTGCCGTTGCTGTCGGTGGCGACGAACTTGGAGGCGGGGCGGCGTGCAGAGCTGCGTGAAGGAGAGGCGGGGCCATGGGCGAGGCTTTGGGCGGAGGCGGAGGTCGAGGCCGGTGGCGCTGCAGCATGACGGCACGGCGACCGGACGTCACGGCGGACGAAGCAGGGAGGCAGAGCAGCGGAACTCCGGCGACGAGGAGCAGTGGCGGAGCTTCGGGCTCGGCCGGCAGCAAGGTCAAAGGGCGCCGCGGGAGGCAATGGTCGAAGGCGAGGCGCGGGGGGAGGGAGGAGGCAGTGGCGACGAGCTCGAGGAGTGGCTCCCCTTGAGCGCTCGGGCGACAGGGACGGATGGCGCCGGTGGAGGGAGGAGGCGGCGAGGGGAAACGGAGAGGGGATCGCGCGAGGTGAGAGGCGAGAGGGAGATGGGGATCGGGCGCTGCGGTGGCGCTGGAGGGAGTCGAGGGAGAGAGGTTTCGGTCGGGCTAGGGTTAGGAGGGGCGGCTGGGCCTTAGAGGCCGGCCCAGGTAGGGAAGAAAATGGCCAGAGGCCTGGCTGGGATCTCTTCTCTCTCTGTCTTAATCTAAAAAGATAGATAAATAAAAGAGAGAAAAGTAAAAAGGAAGAGGGTTTAGGAACTAATTTGAACGGAAGGACAATTTTCCTGACTCATAAAAATATGAGGAATTTAAATAAAATGGGAAGAGGATTTTAGAGGAAGTAAAATCCACACGCTGGATTTAACTTGGCAAGTTTGAATTTGAAACCCATTCAAATGAACTTCAAATGGGTTGAAATTATAGGAGGTGACCCTACACAATCGATGTGATTTATGGGCAGATTTGGAACATTAATGGGTAGAGTAAAATTGCAACTCAATTTTACTAAAAGGCCCCAAAGGAAGAAAAGAAGTTGAGTAGGATAAAAGGAAATTTGAAGAACGGTGCATATGTGTTATGGGTGATTCGAAAATGGAATATTTATAATATCTCTAAATACCGAGAGGATATGTTTTAAAGAGAATCACCATGTGAATTCCCTCGATTTAAATGGACCGAAGATCCATACGGTTTATTTAGTTGAGTTTTAAAAAGGGGTGCAAGATGCCATGATGCAATGCACATGAAGCAATGCAAAAATAAAAGGGCATGCACAATTGAAACACACGGCGAAACCCGGAATATATGGAAGTCTTCTCGAGCATCGGTCTCGGGGCGTTACAACACTCCACCACTATGAGAGGATCTCGTCCCGAGATCTAGGATGGCACCGGAGGGAAAAGGAAGAGGAAGAGGAGAGGTAAAACTAAGTTGTTTCTTTGACGAACGAGTGAAACCACGAACCTTGAGAGGTTGAGCAATTTAAAAGAAAGAGTACAACAGAGATGAACGAGATTGCAAACAATCCGGTTAGAAAAGAGGATGAAGGAACATTACGAGAACTTGAAGGTTGCAAAGACATGATTCAAGAGTTTGATGGACAAGATAGAATTTGAAACCACTCCGGTTAAAACAAGATGGGAGAGGAAGAAGATTGAAATAATTTGGGCAGCACTCCGACTGAAAGAAGAAGGAAAACTTGATAAGATGAAAAGAACTTGAATGAGAACACAACACTCCGGTTAAATGGATAAGCAAGGAAAATTACATGATAATTTACAAAATGAGATGATGGGTCGAAGAGAGTAACATCACAATGCCTCTGGAACAAAAGAATAGAAGATAGATCACTGGAATAAGAGAACGGAGAAGGAAATGCCAACTTCTGCCACGAATGAGCTTGGAAAGCATCCTTGCAAAGAAGAATCGAACGGAGTTGTTGGAAAACCAACAACGAAAAGAACAAGCTTGTAGTGGGCTTATGGAAAACATCTCAAAACTATGAGGTGACAACCGGCCACTAACGGAAACCATTGATTGGATTGATATCAACAAGGAGACGAGAAACTTATTTCACCGGGAGGACAAATGAAGAACTTGGGTCATTTATAAGCACCATAAGTAGCAACAATCCTTAGGGAAAGCTTTAGGTGAAATATAACCCAAGATACTCCAATGAAGAGACTGATGGATTTAAAATACCTCATTCTTGACAACAATATGAATCATGAAACATGAAGGAAATTGTCAAGAGTGACATACCACCATCTCAAAAGCTAAGGTAGAAAGAATTGCACTTCGGGATGCACGATGAAGAATGCTTGAACTCCTCAAAACCAAACATGTGTTGAGCACCATGTTTATTTTGAAGTATAGCTTGGCTATTCTTAGCTTCAAGAGAAATCTTGAAGAACAATTGAAGAAAGAAAAGAATCCTTGATGAACCACCATGTAGAGCCTCAATGAAGAACTCCGGTAATAAAAGGATGATCAAACGAAACGAAAGTTGAAAACACCAGGTGAAGCCTTGCGATGATTTAGATGGAGCTTCGCGACGAGATAATGCGGAAAAGTTGGAACTCCGGAAAAGAGAAGAATTGAATCACGTCAAGGAAATAAGAATAAGATTTATTGTATGCTTATCCTTCATCAAAATTTAATTGATGACAAGCAACGGATTTGGCATACTACTTATTCCCGTAGAAAGGATTAAAAGAGATATATCGAAACTTGAGAAGGTCTTCAACGAACCACCGGTAGGATTGGAACAACAAATGAATTGATATGATAACAAAGAAGAGAGATCTTGAAAGAACCACCGTAAGAATTGAAAATGAAAGTAGCAAAGGCACAATTAGCTGGGAAGAATTGCAAAATGAATGAAGATACTTGAGGGTATTTAGATACAAATGAACGAATAGATCATGAACTGATTAGAGGATATTTGAACGATGCACCGGTGAGATTTGGAGAATCATAGCTACACGCTGAGAATGAAGAATTATGGCATGATGGCCTTCGGAAGAAAGAAATGGAAACAACTCATGAAATGCTTTGGATGGGTGAAAAGAATTCCCACAATCGAAAACAATTATGAGAGGATGGCATCGAACTTGAACTACGCATCTTTGGGAGAACGGGTAAGGATTTGAGAGGAACTCTTCTTCGGTCTTCAAAATCCGAGAATGACAACGAGAAACACCACCATGAATTATTGAGGCACACCGGAAGAATTAAAAGCGAAGAGGTTGAGCAAACTATGAAAAGAATTTGAAAGCGATCTTGGAGAAAAGCATTTGACTGATGATAACTATGATAACTCATTCTTACGTCAAACTTGGAGAAGAATTTGGGATAGCTCCGGAATAATTAGAAGAGTCAGGTAAGATCCTGGAAAAGACCTGTGGGTTAGGGCCCACTCAAAAGAGAACACCGTTGAACAATTTTGAAGAGAGATTACACCGGTTGAATTAAAAGGCTTGAATGAGATAACAATCTCGAGATATCTTGAACGGATTGAGAATGGAAACACAAGTCTTCCAAGATATCTTCAGCACTCCGGATACGAATAGAGAGTGGTAAACGATTATGGGATGCACCGGCATGGGATAGCATTTGAAACGAGGAAAAGGATATGAACAACATCGAAAGCTTGAGTTGGATCCACCGGAGAAGAAACAACAATGGAGGATGATGAACTTGAAACTATTGAGCATCTTCATGGGAAATCACCGGATAAGAACATTGATTGAAAAGAATGAAGAGACTTCACATGAATAAATGGATACTTGATTAAGAAATCTGAGTCCTTGAAGAAAAAGGGGTGGGAGGGTGGGGAAAAACAAAGACAACTTGGGATGAACGAAACAAACACCGTTGAGAAAACTTAGAATTGATCTTGCGGATGTGGAGAATGATGGGATCATCTCGAAGAGAAGCACACCGGTTGGAAAAGAATTAACATGACAACCTCAATGATCAAAAGGATTAGTATTCACATAGCAATATGAGAACACCGTTTAGGAAAGGTATGGATTCAACATTTGACATCGAAGCAACTCGAATACCACAAATAAAACAAAACAAAGGATTTGGCTTGCAGAATTAGTCGGAACAAATACATATGATAGAGATTTACCCAATCCCATATCATGCATCTGTCGAAAAGATATTCTAGGAGCTACTTGAATTCCCACCTATAAAACTCCCAAAACTTTCTGGTTATGCAATCTGGTGTTGGGGATACAGGGGAAGCAATATATCTCACCCAAACTAACAATACCTACATCCAAGCTGTATCCATCCGTCAACACATAACCAAGAAACCTTCGAAATCGTGGTACCTCAACCTTCAAAAGCATCCGTTATACGAGTCATGGCAATACTCCCGTACTCACCTCAAGATCTTTGGGTTAGCGGGTTATCTCACCAACAACTGCATAAAAGAGATTTTCGATGTCGGCGACTAAACTCGGTATTCCAGAACTGCAACGATAAAGTTATGACGACAACACCTCGTAGCTCAACTCCCGGACACCTCCACTAAAAAACCCCGCCGACGGGAGGCACCAAGACAATGTTCTCATCATAAAACCATCGAACGATTCCAAGATACCCGCGTGATCCTAAAAAAATTTAGTGAAATTTGAGAAGAGAAGAGTCAAAACTCTACGTCGGAGACCTCACCAGAGCGATTTAAGGACCGAGGAGTAAAAAGAATTCCTAACTCTCCGATATATAATCCTAAATAACTCAAAACATTTTCTAGACACAACTCGCCGCTAAAAATGATCAAGCGTAGGGGCTCTAAGGTCGGGAAGGCTCGATTACCAACTTGAACGCCTCGATGCGGCTATAACTCCCACGTGTCGAAGCACGACTTAGAGGCATAACCGCATTGAAAGCAATGTCGCAAGTGAGGTAATCTTCACACAACCCATGTAATACATAAGGAAAGAGATACATAGTTGGCTTACAATCGCCACTTCACACAATTACATGAATAAAGCATTACATCATCCAGATACAATCAAGGTCCGACTACGGAACCAAAATAAAAGAAGAACCCCAAATGCATAAAAGGTCCCCGATCGACCCCAACCGGGCTCCACTCTTGATCTACTAGAACGTAACAACACAAAGGGCAAGATCTTCATCGAGCTCCTCCTTGAGCTTGGTTGCGCCACCGCTTTCGTAACATAGGCACCGCAAACTGGTTTTTGGAAGTATCTGGTGAGCGACGAGGACTCAGCAATCTCATTACCATGGGTTTCAATACTAGCAAAGCTTAATGGGAAAGGAAGGGGTAAAGTGGTGAGGTTGCAGCAGCGACTAAGCATGATATGGTGGCTAACATACGCAAATAAGAGCGAGAAGAGAACAAGCGGAACGGTCGTGAAGCTAGCAATGATCAAGAGGTGATCCCAACACCTACTTATGTCAAACATAACACGTAAACCGTGTTCACTTCCGGACTCCGCGAGAAGAGACCATCACGGCTACACACATGGTTGATGCGTTTAATTCGGATCAAGTGTCAAGTTATCTACAACCGACATTAACAAATTCCCATCTGCCACATAACCGCGGCACGGCTCTCGAAAGTTTATACCTGCAGGTGTCCCAACTTAGCCCATGACAAGCTCTCGCGATCATCGAAGGAATAGACCTTCACCCAAGACACTCCGATCGACTCGGTATCCCAGACATCAAGACATTTTGACAATGGTAAAACAAGACCAGCAAAACCTCCCGGCGTGCCGATATCCGATAGTAGCCGCACAGATCTCGTCTCGAGCCACGACCGGATGAGCTAAGCGTCATGTACCGACGTAACCCAAGTTGCTAAGGGATGGTCCCAAGACGGTGCTCTAGTTCGACCAACGCTAGACAAGCAATCGCCCGGGGCTATAATAAAGATGACCCTTGGGTTAATTACTCCCAAGGAAAAGTAGGTGGTGGTGAGGCAAATGGTAAAAGTCAATGTTGGGCCTTCTGGACAAGTTTTATTCAAAGCGAACTGTCGGGGGTCCCATAAATCACCCGACCGCGTAAGGAACGCAAAATCCGGAAGATAACACTGGTATGATGAAACTAGGGCGGCAAGAGTGGAACAAAACACTGTGCATAAGGCCGAGCCTTCCACCCTTTACCAAGTATATAGATGCATTAATAATATAAGAGATATTGTGATATCCCAACATAAACCCTGTCCACCATGGAGAAATCTTCAACTTCACCTGCAGCTAGCAACGCTATAAGAGGGGCTGAGCAAAGCGGTAACATAGCCAAACAACGGTTTGCATAGGAAAGGTGTCAAAGGTTAGGGTTCATGGCAATGTGGGATGGCTGGACAAACATGTAATAGGTAGCGCAGCATAGCGAAAGAACGAGGCAACTAGCATAGCAATGATAGTAGTGAGATCCAGGGTAGCGGTCATCTTGCCTGAAATCCCGCTAGGAAGAAGAACGAGTCCATGAAGAAGACAAACGGGAGTAGTCGAACGAATCCTCGCAACTCCGGAACGAAACCGAAGCTAACGAGAGAGGCAACCCGGAAAGAAGCAAACAACATAGTAAACAACCATCGCATAATCATGGCATGATGCACAACCAAGTATGATGCATGTCCGGTTTAATGAGGCATGGCATGGCAAAGTGCAACAAACAATTACTACAAGTTAAGTGGAGCTCAATATGCAACGAGTTGCATATTGACAAAACACCACATCAATTATTTAGTTCTCTCTCGGTTAGAACCACAACAAAATTACATGTTATTAACATGGCAAGAGGTGAAGCACAAGCAAACTAACTATTTAGGCAAGTTTAAGTGAGGCCGGAAACAAGAAACAACAACTCCGGTAAATCCCCCACATGTTATTTAGCAATTAAAGCAAACAACAATTTTAAGCATTTAAATGTTGTTATCATGATGCGGATGACATGCACAAGTTTTATGCAATTTTTATGAAAACGTTAACATGAGCATGATAAGGAGCATTTGTCGCCATGGCGGAACGAAAAAAGGGTGCCACGGCAACATATCCGAAAATGATGCCACGGGAACATATCGGTTCCGGTAGCTCACGAAGATACCGGTGTAGAAGGAGGCGTGCGGATGCGTGCACGGATGGTGGGGTGATCCCGGATTCCGGGTATCCCACATAATGGTGGCATGGCTAACGAGGAGGAACGTGCATGAAGCAAACGGGCACGGTGCAAACATAGGGTGCATCTCATACAACACATGCATTCGGTCCACGGACGGCATCTCGGGGTTATACCTTCGAAGCGTGCATTCGGGGCGGAACGCATTTCGTAGAGGAAGTAGTCGTTCACGGGACGGTCGTAGTGGAAGTAGTGGTTCACGGACGTCGTGGAAGTAGTTGTACACGGCGACGGTAGAGGTACAAATGTTCTCGCGGTACTTGTCGGTCCAGACTTGGTGTAGATGTACATCGCAAATGTAGTGGTACTCGCGGACTTCGGCGCCGGTAGTCGTACACGGTTCGTAGGGGAACTTGGCGTTCTTGGTGATTCCGAAGAAGGCAGTAGATGTACTCGGCGAATCCACAAGGCGTGCACGGGTCGAAGTGGAACTCTTGACAAAATCCACGGGACTGACTTGGCATGCAACGAGCACGGCACGATGGGCATGAAGGGCGGCGCTGGTTCTCTGCTCCAACGGCGTAACGACGGGCGAAGCGGGCGGCCGACCGGTGTCTTAGAGCAGCGGGAAAGGCGGTGGTGGCGATCGGATCGGAGGCGAGGAAGTCACGGAAGCTGGTCCGCGGGATCCGGCGAAGGAGGGCCGACCGGGCGCAGGTCGCCAGATCGGGAGGCGATGGGCCTCGACAGACCCGAGCAGAGCCGGGAGGAGGAGGTCGCGGGCGACGAGAGGGTGCAGCCGGGTGCCGTTGCTGTCGGTGGCGACGAACTTGGAGGCGGGGCGGCGTGCAGAGCTGCGTGAAGGAGAGGCGGGGCCATGGGCGAGGCTTTGGGCGGAGGCGGAGGTCGAGGCCGGTGGCGCTGCAGCATGACGGCACGGCGGCCGGACGCCACGGGCGACGGCAGGAGGCAGAGCAGCGGAACTCCGCGACGAGGAGCAGATGGCGAGGCGGAGGTCGAGCGGTGGCGCTGCAAAGATGACGGCACGGCGGCCGACGCCACGACGGACGGCAGGAGGCAGAGCAGCGAACTCCAGCGACGAGGAGCAGTGGCGAGCTTGGCTCGGCCGGCAAAAGGTCAAAGGGCGCCATGGAGGCAATGGTCAAGGCGCAGGCGCGGGGAGGAGGAGGCAGTGGCGACGAGCTCGAGGAGTGGCTCCCCTTGAGCGCTCGGGCGACAGGGATGGATGGCGCCGGTGGAGGGAGGAGGCGGCAAGGGGAAACGGAGAGGGGATCGCGCGAGGTGAGTGGTGAGAGGGAGATGGGGATCGGGCGCTGCGGCGGCGCTGGAGGGAGTCAAGGGAGAGAGGTTTCGGTCGGGCTAGGGTTAGGAGGGGCGGCTGGGCCATAGAGGCCGGCCCGGGTAGGGAAGAAAATGGCCAGAGGCCTGGCTGGGATCTCTTCTCTCTCTCTCTCTTAATCTAAAAAGACAGATAAATAAAAGAGAGAAAAGTAAAAAGGAAGAGGGGTTTAGGGAACGAATTTGAACGGAAGGACAATTTTCCTGGACTCATAAAAATATGAGGAATTTAAATAAAAAGGGAAGAGGATTTTAGAGGAAGTAAAATCCACACGCTGGATTTAACTTGGCATGTTTGAATTTCAAACCCATTCAAATGAACTTCAAATGGGTTGAAATTATAGGAGGTGACCCTACACAATAGATGTGATTTATGGGCAGATTTGGAACATTAATGGGTAGAGTAAAATTGCAACTCAATTTTACTAAAAGGCCCCAAAGGAAGAAAAGAAGTTGAGTAGGATAAAAGGAAATTTGAAGAACGGTGCATATGTGTTATGGGTGATTCCGAAAATGGAATATTTATAATATCTCTCTAAATACCGAGAGGATATGTTTTAAAGAGAATCACCATGTGAATTCCCTCGATTTAAATGGACCGAAGATCCATACGGTTTATTTAGTTGAGTTTTAAAAAGGGGTGCAAGATGCCATGATGCAATGCACATGAAGCAATGCAAAAATAAAAGGGCATGCACAATTGAAACACACGGCGAAACCCGGAATATATGGAAGTCTCCTCGAGCATCGGTCTCGGGGCGTTACATAAGTGGTCATCGGGGCCGAGGCCAGGAAGGTCCCCGTACCCGCCCGCGCCGTCTGCGCCGCTGGGAGTCGCCGCCGCCATCGCCTGAGAGGGAGTGGAGAGGGAGACGAGTGAGGATGGAGAAGAAACTAGGGTTCGTCGTGTACGGGTTCGACCCGACCCAGCTACTTGGTGCGACCGAGCCAACTGGGAGGAGTGAACGAGCGGGTGCGAGCGGGTAAGCCACGGTGGCACCTGACCAGTGGGCCCTTTAAGTCAGATACCTGGTCAATACACGCTTATACGGCTGTCAGACTGTTATGCAACAGTTAGGCTTAGAGTTGGCACTGCATGGCAAAAAAATGACTAGTGATAGTGACTCGTTACAACGTGCCGAAGTGTGGTAGTTCCTTGCAATTAACTCGATAATGGTAGACGCTTATATAGCCGGTTGTACGAGGAAGAAAATGGCATGAAATTCAGAAATTGCGTGATTGGGAACCAAAGGTGGCCAACGGCCGGTTTTATGGAAAAATCAGAAAATAAAATAAAACGGGTCGTGTCGTGCCGGTATGTGCGCTCTAGGTCGCCACGAGACCGGCACCGCCCGTTTAGCCGCGTGCCAGGCTAGACCCCCTCACAAACAATATATCAAAATCAGGATGTAGTGTTTTACCTCCTTAAGAGGGCCTAAATTTGTGTAAACATCGTGTTTCTATTTTCTCCTGTTACCATCTAACTCAGATCACTAAGCTTGGGACCCCTATCCAAGGTCTGTTGGTTTTAGCACCAATACCCCCTCCTCCCGAGCACCTTGGACTCTTCGTAGCACCAGCTATGCAGTTGTAGGCCCTTCGATGGGTTTGTCCAGACATTTAATGCAAAGCCCGTGAAGCTTTCTTGGGTTTCATGGGCTAACCAGTACATTTAAGCAAGGCTTAGAAGTCTACATCAACCTACATTTCCGAAGGGGCTTAGAAAACCCCAGGTGATACGGTCTGTCGCTCATCAAGATGTGACTGGAGCATCAATGGCCAAGCTATGGTAACGAACTCCGGCGGGCCAATAGATAGGAAGATCCAATAATTTTGCCATTATGTCCTAGTCTATTTTCAGTACGTCATTGTTTTTGCTATGGGCCATTTTTCTAACATGTATCTTTGCCAGCGAGGGGCGTCACCTGCTTTAGAGCCCGGTGAGTTGTTCGTGGCAATGCAACATGCTTCTCCGGGGAAATGTCATCGCTTGCCATCCACTAGCACCACGGCGTTTTTGACAAGCCGACGTGGTTCACACAAGTTTTTCTTAACATGTGGTTCACACAAGCTGTTTTTCTAACACAGCACAGACGCAAGCGCTCATATACACGCGAAATACACTCACCCTATGACCGCACACACGTAAACCCTACCCCTATGAACACCTCCGAAAGACTGAGCCGGCATATCATCTTGAAATTTACAAAGTCACCGTAGGCACCTCGTCGTTGATGGTTTTTTTTAACATGTGGTTCACACAAGCTGTTTTTTAACACAGCACAGACGCAGACGCTCATATACACGCGAAATACACTCACCCTATGACCGCACACACGTAAACCCTACCCCTATGAACACCTCCGAAAGACTGAGCCGGCATATCATCTTGAAATTTACGAAGTTGATGGGAACGTCTCCTCGCACTGAATGCGCATCGCCGGAAATCCTGAAATAAATACATGAATAAATGCGAGCACCAGGATTTGAACCCTGATGGGCTTGGGATAGTACGGTTCCTCTAACCATCCAACCACAGGTTCACACAAGTTGTATTATATGGATTCAGTGCATCCCATATAAGTGTGAGGCCATCGTGCCGACGCGTCATGGCCCCGGAATGGCACACCCTGTTTGTTCATTTTTTAGAATTATTTTCGATATATTATGCCCAAAACAACCCAAATTGGCCCAAAAACTCGCCGCCCCACCGACCATGGACCGACACATTTAACTAATGTGTCGTGCCTGGGCCTGAAAGTGCCGCACACGTGCAGGCATGTCCGAAATCACTAGTTGAGGAGTACTCATGGTAAAGATCACTCGAACCTCCCCAGGTTGCGACATGTGGCGTGCTGCATGTGCGCCCCTTGTCGCAACCTGGCAGTTTTTCCTTTTTTCGTAGATCCGTTTATTCAAAATGTTTTATCTCTTAAACCATGCGTCCAAATCTCGAACCGCTTTCATCGTTGGATTCCTCGTGTCGAGATCTTCAAACTAGGTTTTGACGAACTTTTTTTCAGAAAAAACGGATAAAAATACCAAACTATGAGCACGGGTTTTTCCCTTTCCGAAAGAGGCATGCTCGTGCCTCTCACAGAAGCAAAACCGTGGCTCTCGCAGAAGGAAAAAAAAGAAAAGAAAACTCGTTTTTTCGTTTCCGAGGAGGCACGGTCGTGACTCTCGCGAAAGCACAACCGTGCCTCTTGCGGAAGCAAAACCGTAACTCTCGCGAAAGGAAAAAAAATGAAAACGCATTTTTTCCGTTTCCGAGAGGCACGACCTGACTCTCTTGAAAGCACAACCATGCCTTTCGCGGAAGCAAAACCGTGACTCTCGCGAAAGAAAAAAAAACAGAAAACACGTTTTTTTCCGTTTCTGAGAGACACGGCCGTGACTCTCGCTAAAGCACAACCGTGCCTCTCGCGAAAGCAAAACCGTGACTCGCATGAAAGGAAAAAAGCCAGGAAACGCGTTTTTTCCATTTTCGAGAGGCATGGCCGTGACTCTCGCGAAACGAAAAAAATGCATTTTTTCACGCAAAAAAGATTTTTTTGATTTTTTTTGAAAATCAAAGGAAGACTGGTGGAAAACCAAAACGTCAAAAAACCCAGGAAAAAACCGTTTAAAAAGCCGAAAATATGTGCGGAAAAATAAAATAAAATAAAATCCGGAGGAAGCGTTTAGAGCGCGACACATGACGAATGTCTGAGAGCGCGCAAGTGGCGCTGATCGTTGCGAGGCTCCTGAAGGAGCGCTCGTTAACGTTTTTTTGAGGGGTAATAGCCAATTTATTCATCAAAGACCATAGTTTGTGGGATACATCTTAGGTTGTGGGGTTGGCCAAACCAAACGTGGCATGTGTGCTTCAACATTGACAACACGACTCTCGAAAACAAAGTTACATTGAAACTGCACTGACATAAGATTAATCTCCCTAACTACTGCTCTGTATCTACCCTTGCTACCAGTAAGAATATCTGAGACAACTTGCTTTGAATCACATGAAATGATAACATCATGGACGTTGAGATCTTCAGCTAGGGCCAAGCCGTCACTGCATGCTATGGCTTCAAGGGTCGCAGGGTCATCAATCCCGTCGAGAACAAGAGTCGCACTGCCCAAAAATTGTCCAGAACTATCCCAGCAGACTGTAGCTGCCGAACCACCTCCCTTCCGCACAATGGCGTCAACATGTATTTTGAAAAAACCGGAAGGTGGTGCCTTTGGTCGCTGCTGTACATTGGCTGATAGTGCTCACACTTGGCCGGCTGTAGATGGCACCTTGATGATCTCCAGCTCCCCTATGAACCTGTTAATGAAGGAGAAAGTTACCTGGGGGATTGGAAGATGCCCTCGTGAATGGCCTTGCGGCGGGCCAGCCATATTGCCCATAAGGTGACCGACAGCAGGACAAATTTGTCATGTGTCATTGAATCCATCATGGTGAACAACCACTGTTTGGCACTAGGTTCAGAATTAGAGACCAGATTCTGAGCCATATCCTAATCAACCAAGGCCCAAGTGCATCTCGACGTGGTGCAGCTGATCAAAGAATATCTCCATGAGTCAGTCACCCCACAAAAACCACATCCCGATGAGTCAGCCATGTGCCTCTGCAACCTGATATCTTCAGTTGGTAACGAGTGCTTGGATAGCCTCCAAAGGAACATCCTAACTTTAGCCGGAACCTGTGTTTTCCATAGTTTCTTCCATGAGCTAGATTCTGTAGCTAAAATTGATGTCCCTGGAGTCCCTTCTAGCCATGCTTCCCTCCTCTGTTTTATTGCCACCAGCAGATTGTACGCCGTCTTAACAGAAAATAGACCATGCTTATCACAATGCCAACTCCAAAAGTCATGGATGGGTCGCTGATACGTCTCCGTCGTATCTACTTTTCCAAACACTTTTGCCCTTGTTTTGGACTCTAACTTGCATGATTTGAATGGAACTAACCTGCATCGATGTCTTGTTTTCAGCAGAACTGCCATGGTGTTATTTTTGTGCAGAAATAAAACTTCTCGGAATGACCTAAAAATCCACGGAGCAACTTTTCAAAATTAATAAAAAATACTGGCAAAAGAATCAGCATCAGGGGGCCCACACCCTGTCCACGAGGGTGGGGGCGTGCGCTCTCCCCTAGGGCGTGCCCACCTGCCTCGTGGGCCCCCTGGACGTCCACCGACCTCAACTCCAACTCCATATATTTTCTTTCATGGAGAAAAAAAATCAGAGAGAAAGTTTCATCGCATTTTACGATACGGAGCCGCCGCCAGGCCCTAATCTCTCTCGGGAGGGCTGATATGGAGTCCGTTGGGGGCTCCGAAGAGGGGGATTCATCGCCGTCGTCACCATCAACCATCCTCCATCACCAATTTCATGATGCTCACCGCTGTGCGTGAGTAATTCCATCGTAGGCTTCCTGGACGGTGATGGGTTGGATGAGATTTACCATGTAATCAAGTTAGTTTTGTTAGGGTTTGATCCCTAGTATCCACTATGTTCTGAGATTGATGTTGCTATGACTTTGCTATGCTTAATGCTTATTACTAGGGCCCGAGTGCCATGATTTCAGATCTGAACCTATTATGTTTTCATGAATATATGTGAGTTCTTGATCCTATCTTGCAAGTTTATAGTCACCTATTATGTGTTATGATCCGACAACCCCGAAGTGACAATAATCGGGATACTTCTCGATGATGACCGTAGTTTGAGGAGTTCATGTATTCACTATGTGTAAATGCTTTGGTCCAGTACTCTATTAAAAGGAGGCCTTAATATCCCTTAGTTTCCACTAGGACCCCGCTTCCACGGGAGGATAGGACAAAAGATGTCATGCAGGTTCTTTTCCATAAGCACGTATGACTATATTCGAAATACATGCCTACATGACATTGATGAACTGGAGCTAGTTCTGTGTCACCCTATGTTATAACTATTACATGAGGAATTGCATCCGACATAATTATCCATCATTAATCCAATGCCTACGAGTTTTTCACATATTGTGCTTTGCTTATTTACTTTAACATTGCTACTGTTACAATTATTACAAAACTACTACCGTTACTTTTGCCACTGTTACCGTTACTTGCATACTACTTTGCTACTAAATACTTTGCTGTAGATACTAAGTTATCTAGGTGTGGTTGAATTGACAACTCAACTGCTAATACTTGAGAATATTCTTTTTGGCTCCCCTTGTGTCGAATCAATAAATTTGGGTTGAATACTCTACCCTCGAAAACTATTGCGCCCTATACTTGTGGGTTATCAAGACTATTTTCTGGCGCCGTTGCCGGGGAGCATAGCTCTATTCTTTGAGTCACTTGGGATTTATATCTGCTGGTCACTATGAGGAACTTGAAAGACGAAAGAACTAAGATTTATCCCTCAACTGCGAGGGGAGGCAAGGAACTGCCATCTAGCTCTGCACTTGATTCTCCTTCTGTTATGAGTAAGCTTGCGACACCTAAACCTGCTTCTGCTATTAATTCTGATATGTCGCATGTTATTGATGATGCCACTTCTACTATGCATGATACTTATGATGAAACTACTTCTGTGTTTGATACTATTGTGCCATTAGGTGAATTTCTTGATGAATAACTTGCTAGGGTTAGAGAGAATGAAATTAGTGAAAATGAAATTATTGAAGATAGTGATTGTCGGTGTCAAAACCGGTGGATCTCGGGTAGGGGGTCCTGAACTGTGTGTCTAGGCGGATGGTAACAGGAGACGAGGGACACGATGTTTTACCCAGGTTCGGGCCCTCTTGATGGAGGTAAAACCCTACGTCCTTCTTGATTAATATTGATGATGTGTATTACAAGAGTGGATCTACCACGAGATCAAGGAGGCTAAACCCTAGAAGCTAGCCTATGGTATGATTGTTGTAATGGTTGTTGTGTCCTACGGACTAAAGCCCTCCGGTTTATATAGACACCGGAGAGGGCTAGGGTTACACAGAGTCGGTTACAATGGTAGGAGATCTACATATCCGTATTGCCAAGCTTGCCTTCCACGCCAAGGAAAGTCCCATCCGGACACGGGACGAAGTCTTCAATCTTGTATCTTCATAGTATTGGAGTCCGGCGGACGATGATAATCCGGCTGTCCGGACACCCCCTAGTCCAGGACTCCCTCAGTAGCCCCCGAACCAGGCTTCAATGACGATAAGTCCAGCGCGTATGTAGTCTTCGGCGTTGCAAGGCGGGTTCCCCTTTAAGTTCCATGTACCTGCCGAACAGTGTCCGGCTTCCTTACCAATATCGCGCTTCTTGGCTTCCACGCCCAATAATGGCCTTCTTCCACGCGTCGCACGAATGCGAAAAGCCAGGGTATCTTTTATGTTTTACCCCCTAGCTGCGCAAATAATCTGCCTATAAGAGAGGCAAGAATCCAGATCCAAATCACACCATCTTCCTGAAGTAAATATGCCCTAGAGGCAATAATAAAGTTATTATTTATTTCCTTATTTCATGATAAATATTTATTATTCATGCTAGAATTGTATTAACCGGAAACATAATACATGTGTGAATACATAGACAAACATAGTGTCACTAGTATGCCTCTACTTGACTAGCTCATTTATCAGAGATGGTTATGTTTCCTAGCTATGGACAAAAGAGTTGTCATTTGATTAACGGGATCACATCATTAGGAGAATGATGTGATTGACTTGACCCATTCCGTTAGCTTAGCACTTGATCGTTTAGTATGTTGCTATTGCTTTCTTCATGACATATACATGTTCCTGTAACTATGAGATTATGCAACTCCCGTTTATCGGAGGAACACTTTGGTACTACCAAACGTCCACAACGTAATCGGGTGATTATAAAGGAGTACTACAGGTGTCTCGAAGGTACATGTTGAGTTGGCATATTTGAGATTAGGTTTTGTCACTCCGATTGTCGGAGAGGTATCTCTGGCCCTCTCGGTAATGCACATCATTATAAGCCTTGCAAGCAATGTGACCAATGAGTTGGTTACGGGATGATGCATTACGAATGAGTAAAGAGACTTGCGGTGACGAGATTGAACTAGGTATTGGATACCGACGATCGAATCTCGGGCAAGTAACATACCGATGACAAAGGGAACAACGTATGTTGTTATGCGGTTTGACCGATAAAGATCTTCGTAGAATATGTAGGAGCCAATATGGGCATCCAGGTCCCGCTATTGGTTATTGACCGAGAATAGTTCTAGGTCATGTCTACATAGTTCTCGAACCTGTTGGGTCCGCACGCTTAAGGTTTCGATGACAGTTATATTATGAGTTTATGAGTTTTGATGTACCGAAGGAGTTCGGAGTCCCGGATGAGATCGGGAACATGACGAGGAGTCTCGAAATGGCCGAGACGTAAAGATCGATATATTGGATGACTATATTCGGAGTTCGGAAAGGTTCCGAGTGATTGAGTATTTTTCGAGTACTGGGAGAGTTACAGGAATTCGCGGGGAGAAGTATTGGGCCTTATTGGGCTCTGCGGGAAAGAGAGAGGCTGCCTAGGGCAGGCCGCGCTTCCCATGGCCTAGTCCGAATTGGACTGGGGAGGGCCGCACCCTCCTTCCTTCCTTCTCTCTTCCCTTCCTAGTCTCCTACTCCTAATACATGGAAGGACTCCTAGTTGGACTAGGAAAGGGGAATCCTACTCCGGTGGGAGTAAGACTCCCAGTGGCGCCATAGTAGAGGGCGGCCCTCCTCCTCCTCTTCTTTATATACGGGGTAAGGGCACCCCATAGACACACAAGTTGATCTACGGATCGTTCCTTAGCCGTGTCGGTGCCCCCTCCACCATATTCCACCTCGGTTATATCGTCGTGGAGTTTAGGCGAAGCCTGCGCTAGGTAGAACATCATCATCGCCATCACGCCGTCGTCTTGTGGAACTCATCCCCGACGCTTTGCTAGATCGGAGCCCGGGATCGTCATCGAGCTGAGCGTGTGTTGAACTCGGAGGTGCCGTGACGTTCGGTGCTTGGATCGGTCGGATCGTGAAGACGTCGACTACATCAACCGCGTTGTCATAGCGCTCCGCCACGGTCTATGAGGGTGCGTGGACATACACTCTCCCCTCTCGTTGCTATGCCATCACCATGATCTTGCGTGTGCATAGGAAAATTTTGAAATTACTACGTTCCCCAACAAGGCATCCGAGCCTAGGTTTTATGGTTTGATGTTATATACGAGTAGAACACAAGTGAGTTGTGGACGATATAAGTCATACTGCCTACCAAAGATGTCAAACTTTGGTTGGCGGTATTGTTGGATGAAGCGGCCGGACCGACATTACGCCAGACGCTTCGCGAGACTGGTTCTACCGCCGTGCTTTGCACACAGTGGCTGGCGGGTGTCGGTTTCTCAACTTTAGTTGAACTAAGTATGGCCACGCCGGTCCTTGCGAAGGTTAAAACAGAGTCTATTTGACAAACTATCATTGTGGTTTTGATGCGTAGGTAAGAACGGTTCTTGCTCAGCCCGTAGCAGCCACGTAAAATTTGCAACAACAAAGTAGAGGACGTCTAACTTGTTTTTGCAGGGCATGTTGTGATGTGATATGGTCAAGTCGTGATGAGATATAAGTTGTTGTATGAGATGATCATGTTTTGTTGAAGTTATCGGCAAATGGCAGAAGCCCTATGGTTGTCTCTTTGTTGCATAAGATGCAAGTGCCAAATAATTGCTTTACTTTATCGCTATGCGATGCAATAGTTGCAAGAGCAATAGTTGGCAAGACGACCATGTGACGACACATTGATATAGATCAAGATGATGAAGATCATGGTGTCATGCGGTGACGATAAAGATCATGACATACTTTGGAGATGGAATCAAAGGTGAATTTCTTGATGAATAACTTGCTAGGGTTAGAGAGAATGAAATTAGTGAAAATGAAATTATTGAAGATAGTGATTGTCGGTGTCAAAACCGTGGATCTCGGTAGGGGTCCCGAATCTGTGTGTCTAGGCGGATGGTAACAGGAGACGAGGGACACGATGTTTTACCAGTGTTCGGCCCTCTTGATGGAGGTAAAACCCTCGTCCTTCTTGATTAATATTGATGATGTGTATTACAAGAGTGGATCTACCACGAGATCAAGGAGGCTAAACCCTAGAAGCTAGCCTATGGTATGATTGTTGTAATGGTTGTTGTGTCCTACGGACTAAAGCCCTCCGGTTTATATAGACACCGGAGAGGGCTAGGGTTACACAGAGTCGGTTACAATGGTAGGAGATCTACATATCCGTATTGCCAAGCTTGCCTTCCACGCCAAGGAAAGTCCCATCCGGACACGGGACGAAGTCTTCAATCTTGTATCTTCATAGTATTGGAGTCCGGCGGACGATGATAATCCGGCTGTCCGGACACCCCCTAGTCCAGGACTCCCTCAGTAGCCCCCGAACCAGGCTTCAATGACGATAAGTCCAGTACAGATGTAGTCTTCGGCGTTGCAAAGGCGGGTTCCCTTTAAGTTCCATGTACCTGCGAGCAATTGTCCGGCTTCCTTACCAATATCGCGCTTCTTGGCTTCCACGCCTAATAATGGCCTTCTTCCACGCTGTCGCACGAATGCGAAAAGCCAGGTATCTTTTATGTTTTACCCCTAGCTGCAAGTAAATAATCTGCCTATAAGAGGCAAGAATCCAGATCCAAATCACACCATCTTCCTGAAGTAAATATGCCCTAGAGGCAATAATAAAGTTATTATTTATTTCCTTATTTCATGATAAATATTTATTATTCATGCTAGAATTGTATTAACCGAAACATAATACATGTGTGAATACATAGACAAACATAGTGTCACTAGTATGCCTCTACTTGACTAGCTCATTTATCGAGAGATGGTTATGTTTCCTAGCCATGGACAAAAGAGTTGTCATTTGATTAACGGGATCACATCATTAGGAGAATGATGTGATTGACTTGACCCATTCCGTTAGCTTAGCACTTGATCGCTTAGTATGTTGCTATTGCTTTCTTCATGACTTATACATGTTCCTGTAACTATGAGATTATGCAACTCCGTTTATCGGAGGAACACTTTGGTACTACCAAACGTCACAACGTAATCGGGTGATTATAAAGGAGTACTACAGGTGTCTCCGAAGGTACATGTTGAGTTGGCATATTTCGAGATTAGGTTTTGTCACTCCGATTGTCTGGAGAGGTATCTCTGGGCCCTCTCGGTAATGCACATCATTATAAGCCTTGCAAGCAATGTGACCAATGAGTTGGTTACGGGATGATGCATTACGAATGAGTAAAGAGACTTGCGGTGACGAGATTGAACTAGGTATTGATACCGACGATCGAATCTCGCAAGTAACATACCGATGACAAAGGGAACAACGTATGTTGTTATGCGGTTTGACCGATAAAGATCTTCAGAGAATATGTAGGAGCCAATATGGGCATCCAGGTCCCGCTATTGGTTATTGACCGAGAATAGTTCTAGGTCATGTCTACATAGTTCTCGAACCTGTAGGGTCCGCACGCTTAAGGTTTCGATGCGATGCTTATATTATGAGTTTATGAGTTTTGATGTACCGAAGGAGTTCGAGTCCCGGATGAGATCGGGAACATGACGAGGAGTCTCGAAATGGCGAGACGTAAAGATCGATATATTGGATGACTATATTCGGAGTTCGGAAAGGTTCCGAGTGATTCGGTATTTTTGAGTACCGGGAGAGTTACGGAATTCGCCGGGAGAAGTATTGGGCCTTATTGGGCTCATGGGAAAGAGAGAGGGGCTGCCTAGGGCAGGCCGCGCGCCCCACATGGCCTAGTCCGAATTGACTAGGGGAGGCCGCACCCCTCCTTCCTTCCCTTCTCTCTTCCCTTCCTAGTCTCCTACTCCTAATACATGGAAGGACTCCTAGTTGGACTAGGAAAGGGGAATCCTACTCCGTGGGAGTAAGACTCCCAGTATGCGCCATAGTAGAGGGCCGGCCCTCCCCTCCTCCTCTTCTTTATATACGGGGGTAAGGGGCACCCCATAGACACACAAGTTGATCTACGGATCGTTCCTTAGCCGTGTGCGGTGCCCCCCTCCACCATATTCCACCTCGGTTATATCGTCGTGGAGTTTAGGCGAAGCCCTGCGCTGGTAGAACATCATCATCGTCATCACGCCGTCGTGCTGACGGAACTCATCCCCGACGCTTTGCTAGATCGGAGCCCGGGGATCGTCATCGAGCTGAACGTGTGTTGAACTCGGAGGTGCCGTACGTTCGGTACTTGGATCGGTCGGATCGTGAAGACGTACGACTACATCAACCGCGTTGTCATAACGCTTCCGCTTACGGTCTATGAGGGTACGTGGACATACACTCTCCCCTCTCGTTGCTATGCCATCACCATGATCTTGCGTGTGCATAGGAAAATTTTGAAATTACTACGTTCCCCAACAGTGGCATCCGAGCCTAGGTTTTTATGGTTTGATGTTATATACACGAGTAGAACACAAGTGAGTTGTGGACGATATAAGTCATACTGCCTACCAAAGATGTCATACTTTGGTTGGCGGTATTGTTGGATGAAGCGGCCGGACCGACATTACGCCAGACGCTTACGCGAGACTGGTTCTACCGCCGTGCTTTGCACACAGGTGGCTGGCGGGTGTCAGTTTCTCCAACTTTAGTTGAACTAAGTATGGCTACGCCCGGTCCTTGCGAAGGTTAAAACAGAGTCTATTTGACAAACTATCATTGTGGTTTTGATGCGTAGGTAAGAACGGTTCTTGCTCAGCCCGTAGCAGCCACGTAAAACTTGCAACAACAAAGTAGAGGACGTCTAACTTGTTTTTGCAGGGCATGTTGTGATGTGATATGGTCAAGACGTGATGAGATATAAGTTGTTGTATGAGATGATCATGTTTTGTTGAAGTTATCGGCAATCGGCGAAGCCCTATGGTTGTCTCTTTGTTGCATAAGATGCAAGTGCCAAATAATTGCTTTACTTTATCGCTATGCGACAGCAATAGTTGCAAGAGCAATAGTTGGCGAGACGACCATGTGACGACACATTGATATAGATCAAGATGATGAAGATCATGGTGTCATGCGGTGACGATAAAGATCATGACAAGACTTTGGAGATGGAGATCAAAGGCGCAAGATGATCATGGCCATATCATGTCACATATTTTGATTGCATATGATGTTTATCTTTATACATCTTATTCTTGCTTTGATTGACGGTAGCATTTTAAGATGATCTCTCACTAATTATCAAGAAGTGTTCTCCCTGAGTATGCACCGTTGCCAAAGTTCGTCGTGCCCAGACACCACGTGATGATCGGGTGTGATAAGCTCTACGTCCATCTACAACGGATGCAAGTCAGTTTTGCACACGCGAATACTCAGTTAAACTTGACGAGCCTAGCATATGCAGATATGGCCTCGAACACGGAGACCGAAAGGTCGAGCGTGAATCATATAGTAGATATGATCAACATAGTGATGTTCACCATTGAAAACTACTCCATCTCACGTGATGATCGGTTATGGTTTAGTTGATTTGGATCACGTGATCACTTAGATGACTAGAGAGATGTCTGCCTAAGTGGGAGTTCTTAAGTAATATGATTAATTGAACTTAAATTTATCATGAACTTAGTCCCGTAGTATTTTGCAAATTATGTTGTAGATCAATAGCTTGCGTTGTTGCTTTCATATGTTTATTTTGATATGTTCCTAGAAAAATTGTGTTGAAAGATGTTAGTAGCAATGATGCGGATTGGATCCGTGATCCGAGGTTTATCCTCATTGCTGCACGTAAGAATTATGTCCTTAATGCACCACTAGGTGACAAACCTATTGCAGGAGCGGATCACGACGTTATGAGCGTTTGGCTAGCTCAAAATGATGACTACTTGATAGTTTAGTGCACCATGCTTAACGGCTTAGAATCGGGACTTCAAAGGCGTTTTGAACATCATGGACCATATGAGATGTTCCAGAGTTGAAGTTAATATTTCAAGCAAATACCGAGTTGAGAGATATGAAGTCTCCAACAAGTTCTAAAGCTAAAAGATGGAGGAGAATCGCTCAACTAGTGAGCATGTGCTCAGATTGTCTGGGTACTTCAATCGCTTGAATCAAGTGGGAGTTAATCTTCCAGATAAGATAGTGATTAACAGAATTCTCTAGTCACCATCACTAAGTTACTAGAACTTCGTGATGAACTATAGTATGCAAGGGATGACGAAAATGATTCCCGAGCTCTTCGTGATGTTGAAATCGACGAAGGTAGAAATCAAGAAAAGACCATCAAGTGTTGATGATTGACAAGACCACTAGTTTCAAGAGAAGGGCAAAGGGAAAAGAAAGGGAACTTCAAGTGGAAAGACAAGCAAGTTGTCACTCCTCTGAAGAAGCCCAAAGCTGGACCATAGCCTAAACCGAGTGGTTACACTGCAAAGGAAATGGTCACTAGAAGCGGAAATGCCCTGAATATTTGGTGGATAAGAAGGATGGCAAAGTGAACAAGGGTATATTTGATATACTGATTATTGATGTGTGCCTTACTAGTGTTTATAGTAGCCCTGAGTATTTGATACTTGTTCGGTTGCTAAGATTAGTAACTCAAACAGGAGTTCTGAGAATAAACAGAGACTAGTTGAAGGAAAGTGATGATGAGTGTTGGAAGTAGTTCCAAGATTGATATGATCATCATCGCACACTCCCTATATTTTCGGATTAGTGTTAAACCTAAATAAATGTTATTTGGCGCTTATGCTTGAGCATGAATATGATTTGATCATGTTTATTGCAATACGGTTATTCATTTAAAATCGAGAATAATTGTTGTTCTGCTTACATGAATAAAACCTTCAATGGTCATACACCCAATGAAAATAGTTTGTTGGATCTCGATCGTAGTGATACACATATTCATAATATTGAGGCCAAAAGATGCAAAGTTAATAATGATAGTGCAACTTATTTGTGGCACTTGCCGTTTGGGTCATATCGATTGTAAAGCGCATGAAGAAACTCCATAAAGATGGATTTTGGAATCACTTGGTTATGAATCATTTGATGCTTGCGAACCGTGCCTTTTGGGCAAGATGACTAAAACTCCGTTCTTGAAACAATGGAACGAGCTACCGACTTATTGGAAATAATACATCTTGATGTATGCGACCAATGAGTATGAAGGCTCGTGGCAAGTATCGTTATTTTCTGACCTTCACAAGATGATTTGAGCAGATATGGGTATATCTACTTGATGAAACATAAGTCTGAAATAGTTGAAAGGTTCAAAGAATTTTGGAGTGAAGTGGAAAATCATCGTAACAAGAAAATAAAGTTTCTGCGATCTGATCGCAAAGAGGAATATTTGAGTTACGAGTTTGGTCTTCAGTTAAAATAATGTGGAATAGTTTCACAGCTCACGCCACCTAGAACACCACAACGTTATGGTGTGTCCGAACGTCGTAACCGCACTTTATTGGATATGGTGTGATCTATGATGTCTCTTACTGATTTACCAATATTGTTTTGGGGTTATGCATTAGAGACAGTTGCATTCACATTAAAAGGGCACCATCTAAATCCGTTGAGACGACAACATATGAACTGTGGTTTAGCAAGAAACCCAAGTTGTCGTTTCTTAAAGTTTGGGGCTGCGATGCTTATGTGAAAAGTTTCATCCCGATAAGCTCTAACCCAAATCGAGAAGTGCGTCTTCATAGAATACCCAAAGGAAATAGTTGGGTACACCTTCTATCACAGATCCAAGGCAAGATATTGGTTGCTAAAATGGATCCTTTCTAGAGAAGGAGTTTCTCTCGAAAGAAGTGAGTGGGAGAAAAGTAGAACTTGATGAGGTAATTGTACTGTTCCCTTATTGAAAGTAGTTCATCACGAAATCAGTTCTGTGACAAATACACCAATTAGTGAGGAAGCTAATGATATTGATCATGAAACTTCGATCAAGTTACTACAGAACCTCGTAGGTCTTCCAGAGTAAGATCCGCACAGTGGTGTAGTAATCATGTTCGGAAGTCATGTTACTAGACCATGATGAACCTACGAACTATGAGGAAGCGATGATGAGCCCAGATTCCGCGAAATGGCTCGAGGCCATAAAATCGAGATATGATCCATGTATGAGAACAAAGTATGGACTTTGATTGACTTGCTCGATGATCGCAAGCCATGTTAAATGAATGGATCTTCAAGAGGAAGACGACACCGATAGTAGTATTACTATCTACCAAGCTCGACTTGTTGCGAAAGGTTTTCAACAAGTTCAAGGTGTTGAATACGATGAGATTTTCTCACTCGTGTCGATGCTTAAGTCTGTCTCGAATCATGTTAGCAATTGCCACATTTTATGAAATCTGCAAATGGATGTCAAAACTGCATTCCTTAATGGATTTATTAAAGAAGAGTTGTATATGATGCAACCGAAGGTTTTGTCAATCCTAAAGGTGCTAACAAAATGTGCAAGCTCCAGCCATCCATCTATGGACTGGTGCAAGCATCTCGAGTTGGAATATACGCTTTGATAAGTTGATCAAAGCATATAGTTTTATATGGACTTACGATGAAGCTCAGATTTACAATAAAGTGAGTGGGAGCACTACAGCCTTTCCGATTAGTATATGTGAGTGACATATTGTTGATCGAAATGATGTAGAATTTTTCGCAAAGCATAAAGGAGTGTTTTAAAGGAGTTCTTTAAAAGAAAAGACCTCAATAAAAGCTACTTACATATTGAGCATCAAGATCTATTGAGATAGATCAAGACGCTTGATAAGATTTTCAATGAGTACATACTTTGGCAAGATTTTGAAATAGTTCAAAATGGAACAGTCAAAGAAAGAGTTCTTGCACTGTTGCAAAGGTATGAAATTGAGTAAGACTCAAATCCCGACCACAACAGAAAATAGAAAGAGAATGAAAAGTCATTCCCTATGCCTCACCATAGGTTCTATAAAGTATGCTATGCTATGTACTGACCTATTGTATACCTTGCTCAAATTTGGCAAGGAGTACAATAGTGATCTAGGAGTAGATCATCGGACATTGGTCAAGAATATCCTTAGTAAGGACTAAGGAGATGTTTCTCGATTATGGAGGTGATAAAAGTGTTTGTTGTAAAAGTTACATCGGTGCAAACTTTTACACCGATCCGAATGACTCTAAGTCTCAACTTGGATACATATTGAAAGTGGGAGCAATTAGCTAGAGTAGCTCCGTGCGAGCATTGTGGATATAAAATATTTGCAAAATACATACGGCTCTGAATGTGACAGACCCGTTGACTAAGCTTCTCTCACGAGCAAAACATGATCACACCTTAGTACTCTTTGGGTGTTAATCACATAGCGATGTGAACTAGATTATTGACTCTAGTAAACCCTTTGGATGTTGGTCACATGATGATGTGAACTATGGGTGTTAATCATATACGATATGAATATTGGTGTTAAATCACATGGCGATGTGAACTAGATTATTGACTCTAGTGCAAGTGGGAGATCAAGGAAATATGCCCTAGAGGCAATAATAAAGTTATTATTTATTTCCTTATTTCATGATAAATGTTTATTATTCATGCTAGAATTGTATTAACCGGAAACATAATACATGTGTGAATACATAGACAAACATAGTGTCACTAGTATGCCTCTACTTGACTAGCTCGTTTATCGAGAGATGGTTATGTTTCCTAGCCATGGACAAAAGAGTTGTCATTTGATTAACGGGATCACATCATTAGGAGAATGATGTGATTGACTTGACCCATTCCGTTAGCTTAGCACTTGATCGCTTAGTATGTTGCTATTGCTTTCTTCATGACTTATACATGTTCCTCGTAACTATGAGATTATGCAACTCCGTTTACGGAGGAACACTTTGGGTACTACCAAACGTCATAACGAATCGGGTGATTATAAAGGAGTACTATAGGTGTCTCCAAAGGTACATGTTGAGTTGGCATATTTCGAGATTAGGTTTTGTCACTCCGATTATCGGAGAGGTATCTCTGGGCCCTCTCGGTAATGCACATCATTATAAGCCTTGCAAGCAATGTGACCAATGAGCTGGTTACGAGATGATGCATTACAGAACGAGTAAAGAGACTTGCCGGTGACGAGATTGAACTAGGTATTGGATACCGACGATCGAATCTCGGGCAAGTAACATACCGATGACAAAGGGAACAACGTATGTTGTTATGCGGTTTGACAGATAAAGATCTTCGTAGAATATGTAGGAGCCAATATGGGCATCCAGGTCCCGCTATTGGTTATTGACCGAGAATAGTTCTAGGTCATGTCTACATAGTTCTCGAACCCGTAGGGTCCGCACGCTTAAGGTTTCGATGACAGTTATATTATGAGTTTATGAGTTTTGATGTACCGAAGGAGTTTGGAGTCTCGGATGAGATCGGCGACATGACGAGGAGTCTCGAAATGGTCGAGACGTAAAGATCGATATATTGGACGACCATATTCGGAGTTCGGAAAGGTTCCGAGTGATTCGCGTATTTTTCGGAGTACCGGAGAGTTACGGGAATTCGCCGGGGAGAAGTATTGGGCCTTATTGGGCTCTGCGTGAAAGAGAGAGGGGCTGCCTAGGGCTGGCCGCGCGCCCCCCATGGCCTAGTCCGAATTGGACTAGGGGGAGGGTCCGCACCCCCTCCTTCCTTCCCTTCTCTCTTCCCCTTCCTAGTCTCCTACTCCTAATACATGGAAGGACTCCTAGATGGACTAGGAAAGGGGAAATCCTACTCCCGTTGGGAGTAGGACTCCCCAGGGCGCGCCATAGTAGAGGGCCGGCCCTCCCCTCCTCCTCTCCTTTATATACGGGGGTAAGGGGCACCCCATAGACACACAAGTTGATCTACAGATCGTTCCTTAGCCGTGTGCGGTGCCCCCCTCCACCATATTCCACCTTGGTCATATCGTCGCGGAGTTTAGGCGAAGCCCTGCGCTGGTAGAATATCATCATCGTCATCACGCCGTCATCCTGACGGAATTCATCCCCGACGCTTTGCTGGATCGGAGCCCGGGAATCGTCATCGAGCTGAACGTGTGTTGAACTCGGAGGTGCCGTATGTTCGGTACTTGGATCAGTCGGATCGTGAAGACGTATGACTACATCAACCGCGTTGTCATAACGCTTCCGCTTACGGTCTACGAGGGTACGTGGACATACACTCTCCCCTCTCGTTGCTATGCCATCACCATGATCTTGCGTGTGCATAGGAAAATTTTGAAATTATTATGTTCCCCAACACTTCCTTCCGCGAATACTCATCGGAGCGCTTCTGACCAAGAATCCATTCCATCATGGACCGTCGACGCGGCTCCTCTACTCGCGCTGCCAGCCCTCTGCCAGGAGATTGGAGGAGATGCTTTGTTCCGCACAACGAGCTGGTGAAGCTCCAAGCGGAGGGATATCTCCCTCCGGCCTTCATGGTTCCGGTTCGAGCCGGGCTGGCCACCTACAAAGGTGGGAAGCAAGCGGAGGCCAACCCAAGTCCCAACAAAGGGGAGCGGGTATGCTTCATCCCCTATCTAATAAGGGGGCTCGGATTTCCTGTACATCCGTTCCTCCGCGGGCTACTGGAGTTCTACGGTCTCAAGCTCCATCACCTCACGCCCGCCTCTATCCTGCATATTGCGGGTTACGTAGCTCTTCTTGAGCTATTTCGGGTGTCGAGCCCCATTTCGCTACCAGGGAAGAGGTTGTTACGCCTTGTGACCCACTCTCACGAGGGTCCATATATCAAGTGGCGGCGCCAAATTTGGCGATTGCGGGACCGGATATCCATCCGGAACCCCTAAGAAGGCATCCAAGACGGCCTTGAATGGTTTTACATAGAGGACGCTCACTGCGGACCTGTTCGGTCGGCCTCCTGAGTTCAACAATGCTCCTCTGAAGAAACGCCTTAGTTGGCGTCCATGAGCCCCAACCGGAGGAAGACAAGAGCGCCCATTATCGATGGGCGGATAAGGTTATCGCCCATTCGGGTTGACCATGATTGGAGTCATGGCAACATGCATTATGCAGGGTGCAGCCACTACAATACAGGCCACCCATGTGGGATTTCAACGGGGAGGACGATGCCACCCGTCATGGCCGCAAAGGGCCGGGTTCGGCCGAGGACCTGGCGAAGATCCTGTCTGGCCTGTACAAGGGAGAGAAGGAGGACTTCCTCCAGACGAACCCGTCGAATGGGTTCTCCATGAATAACCCTCGGCATTGGGTAAGCGAACACCTTACGTGCCCAACCCATGTTTTCAAAGTTTAGGTTTCTCATATTGTGTTTTTCGACGCAGGAGCTGCGTCGGGTTGTGGAGGACATGCAAAGTCTAGCTCCGCAACCTGAGGATCCAGAGAGATCCCAGGATCCGGCCTCCGAAGAGGATCCGGACATAAAGGTGGAGCTAATCGACGGGGTGTTCCACCAACTCAGCATGGATAATGCTTTAGTCGCCATTACGGCTGACTACCCCGGACTATATCCGGCTTCCCAGGTGATTGTGACCGAAGTCCCGACACCATTATTTCTTCCTCGCTCATTTCGACCTTCGCATACGATGGCGTTTTGCGAGAAGCGCCTTGAGCAGGAAGCCGAGCCAGCGGCCGACCAACAAAGGCCATCCGGACCAGCGGCGGAAGAGGAGGCGCGCGGATGAAACGTCACCGCAAAGGTATAGCTCACAGCTCATTATTTGGAGCAACGTTCTAGGAAGCGTTTGAGTGCTCATGACTTTTGTAGGAGAAAAAGCGCCCGCGGATCATGGGCGTGGAGGTTGCCAATCCAACCTCTACCAGCCTGTGCCCAAAGACTGGTCTGAGGGGGAGGCGAGCGCAAGGCGTGAGCCGGACACTCCTCCAATGGAGGATGCCGATAGACTGTCCGCCACCAAGTCTGAGGTGGAGAGCGCCATGAACCATAGGTGCCGCCGAACAGTATTTCGTGACGCGTGCTTCTCCCTTGAGGCGTTGAATGCCTTTAACGCGGGGGACGCGCACCTCTGTGCTGCTCAAGATGGTTTTACCAGAGCCACGGAGCAGTATGTAAAAGACATACGGGTAAGAGAATTTAACAGTTATATATGCCAGTACCCCCGAGACTTAAAGTAGTTATGTTAACTGATTTAAGGATCATTTGAAACGCAGGATCTTACCGAGAAGAATACCCAACTGTCTCAGGAGCTGCAGGAGTGCAAGGCCCAACTTGAGGCCGCACTTGCTGCGCAGGAGGAAACATAGAGACCCCTCCTGGTAACACATTATTTTTTTAAAAAAAATATAAGCACTGTGCGGCGTGCGCGCAAGTCTAATAATGACATTGCAGGTGCTGCCGGACAAGATCCGGACATGCAAGAACTACTCGCGCCACCAAGGCGGCGAGGGTGCTGAATAGAGTGCAGCAGAAAGGAACAAGCTCCAGATGCCCACGCCCAGCTCGGAGAAGAGCTGAAAGGTGTTCGGCCGAGCTATCTAGCTCCGTTAAGGAGAATCAGCGGCTTCGCCGCGGCATCTATAGTAAGTGCTTGAGCGAACTCCTTTGAAAATAAGAGTTCGGCGAGGAAGTCAATTGACGTAATATGTGCAGAGGTATACTCACAGTCGCCTCATGGAGGAGATGCCCGTGTCGACGGGTGATCAACTTCGAACTGTTGCAGGCTGCTCGAACGAGTTCGGCAAAGCGGCGAGCGGCGCTGCTCAGGCTTTATGGCCGCCCTTTCCCTACCCGAAGGCCTTGGGGAGCTTATGGAGAAGCTTGAGGAATGCAGCAGCGCCTCCTTTATGGAAGATTTCAGCTGCCGCCAAGGTGCCAGGAGGCTGGGCCATGGTGAAGACGCTGTACAAGAAGGCGGATCCCAACCATATGGCGAGGTCGGACCTATGGGGCCCGACGGAAGGAGATCCTGTGAGTTTAGTATACGCCAAGTAGAGTTGGCGCTAAATTTTCCCAATGAGATCAGAAATTGGACAGCCTGTTAGACGAGATTGAGGAGGAATCTGATCGATCAATGTGACAATGTATTTTAAAATTACATGTAAAATGCCTTCTAGCCGGATTGTAGATCGTTTGTCTTTGCCGACCTTTTCGCTTCAACCTCGGGACCCTAGAGTCCGGAGTGTGTCTGAATACCTTCTCGGTTAAAAAACAACCGGGGCATGCATGGAGACCAGGCGTAGGGGTCATTAGTGATTTATCAGTCAAGTGCCCAACTAGTTATGTTATATTACATGGTTAGTAAGAAACATCTTCCAGGGAGAATAGTTCCATTAAGGGTTCCTTTCCCTGGGAGGCATGCCCTAAAGTGCATGTCCGGACTGCGAAAAGAGCAGAAAAACATCTGGGGGCTGATAAATAAGTGGGTAAAAATCATCTTTCAAGTCACCGATCAATATTTAGTTAACGCTAGCTTTCGGCTTCACCGGTCGAGGTACACATCCGGCTGACCGGCAATAACAATCACAGAGGTGCTCCTTTACCTCCTAGCCGAACAATCGGGAACGAGGGGTAAGCACAGAGCCAGCAACCCAGCTTGGCCAAAACTTAAGTCATATCGATGCATATAATGGTGAATAAAAGGTACATGTGGAAGCTTGACACATGTCTGGGCATGAAGCCCTTATAATTGAGCTTACGGTAAAGAAGCCCCGTGTATAATGAGTGCGGATGGCACATCAAGTATGTGCGAACAATGCGCAAGTAGGCCCTTAAGGGCTTTTTAGGAAAAGGGTTAAGAGAAGAAAGAGAAACAAAAGACAGCTGAAGTGTAAAAATTTGGACGGGGGAAGGGGACGAACTCTTAGTCCGGCGCTAGGCATAGAATCTTCGGAGGCCACTGCATTCCATGGGTTCGGCTCCAGTCGATTGTCCGGCGCATTTCGTAGACGGTACGCTCCGCCGGTCAGGACTTGATCGATAATGAAGGGGCCCTCCCATTTGGGCTTGAGCTTGTCCTTTTTCTTGTCCGGCAGGCGTAGAACTAGTTCGCCAACGTTGTAAGTCTTGGCCCGTACTTCTCTGCTTTGATATCTTCGAGCCTGCTGCTGATAGAATGCGGAATGAGCCTTGGCGACGTCGCGTTCTTCCTCCAATGCGTCCAAGCTGTCCTGCCGATCCAGCTCGGCTTCTCTTTCTTCGTACATGCGCACTCGAGGTGAGTCATGAATGATGTCGCAGGGCAGAACTGCCTCTGCGCCGTATACCATAAAAAATGGTGTGAATCCGGTAGTACGGTTGGGCGTTGTCCGAAGCCCCCAGAGTATGGAGTCGAGCTCCTCTACCCAGTGCATGTCAGATTTTGTAAGTGACCGCACTAGTCTGGGTTTAATACCGCTCATTATTAGACTATTTGCTCTTTCCACTTGACCGTTGGTTTGAGGATGATAGACTGAAGCATAATCGAGCTTAATGTCCATATTTTTGCACCAGGATTTGACCTCATCGGCCGTGAAGTTCGTGCCGTTATCGGTGATGATGCTATGGGGGACACCGTAATGGTGTACTACCCCGGAGATAAAGTCTATCACTGGTCCGAACTCTGCCGTTTTGACTGGCTTGGCCTCTATCCATTTGGTGAATTTATCCACCATGACCAATAGGTACCTTTGCTTGTGGGTTCCTCCTTTAAGGGGTCCAACCATGTCAAGCCCCCTGACATGAACGGCGGGTAATGGGTATAGTTTTTAGGGTGGTGGGTGGCATATGGCTCTGATTAGCAAAGAGCTGACAACCGACGCATCTTTGGACTAAGTCCTGAGCATCTGCCTGGGCCGTCGGCCAATAAAATCCTGTACGGTATGCCTTTCCTACAAGGGCCCGAGCTGCGGCATGGTGTCCGCCTAGTCCGGCATGAATTTCAGCCAGAAGGTTTTGCCCTTCCTCTTCGGAGATACACCTTTGAAGGACTCCGGTTGTGCTTTTCTTATAAATTTCTCCCTCATGGACCTTGTAGGCTTTAGATCGCCGGACAATACAGCGGGCCTCATTTTGGTCTTCAGGGAGTTCCTGCCTAAGCAAGTAGGCTAGGAATGGTTCTGTCCACGGGGCGATTACTGCCATTATGTCGTGGGCTGAAGGTCTTATGTCATTGGCTGAATCGCCGGTTGGTGCGGCTTTTTCCGGTTTGTTATTTCCGGACTCCTCTTCCCATAGTACGGATGGCTTGAAGAGCCGTTCCAGGAAGATGTTTGGAGGGACAGCGTCACGTTTTGCGCCGATGCGTGCCAGTACGTCGGCTGCTTGGTTATTATCCCGGGCTACGTGATGGAATTCAAGTCCTTCAAACCGAGCTGACATTTTTAGGACAACGTTGCGATATACTACCATTTTCGGATCCTTGGCGTCAAAGTCTCCATTTATTTGGGATATTGCAAGGTTTGAATCCCCATGCACCTCTAGGCGTTGAATGCCCATGGAGATTGCCATCCAGAGGCCGTGTAAAAGGGCCTCGTATTCGGCTACGTTGTTGGAGTCCGTGTACATTATTTGAAGTACGTATTGGACCGTGTCCCTGGTTGGGGACGTCAATACGACGCTAGCCCTCAATCCGGCCAACATTTTAGAGCCGTCGAAGTGCATAATCCAATTGGAGTATGCGCCGTACTCTTTAGGGAGTTCGGCTTCGGTCCATTCAGCGACAAAGTCAGCCAAAACTTGTGACTTTATTGCTCGCCGAGGTTTGTAAGTTATATCGAATGGTAAGAGCTCAATGGCCCATTTTGCAATCCTACCCGTCGCGTCGCGGTTGTTTATAATGTCGTTGAGTGGTACTGGAGGCCATCATATCGAACACTCTTGAAAGTAGTGTCGAGCTTCCGGATTCCATGAACACCGATACGCTATCTTTTGATAGTGCGGTAACGGACTTGCGGGGTTAACACACTGGATACTGTAGTACACTGGTTTTTGAAGAGGGAATTTATGCCCATCTGTCTCTCGTTCGACGACGAGTACCGCGCTTACAACTTGATGTGTTGCTGCGATGTATAACAACATTGGTTCGCCCAGGTTGGGCACAGCCAGGACCGGATTCGTTGCCAATATGGCTTTTATTTCTTCGAGTCCGGCAGTGGCAGCATCCATCCACTCGAAGTGTTCGGTGCGCCTAAGGAGGCGATAGAGGGGCAATGCTTTTTCTCCTAGAGTGGAGATAAAGCGGCTTAGAGCCGCCACGCATCCAGCCAATTTTTGTATTTGTTTGAGGTCTTTTGGGATATCTAGCTGTGACAGAGCTCGGATCTTGGCTGGGTTTGCTTCAATTCCTCTACCGGATACAATGAAGCCCAGTAGCTTTCCGGTTGGTACGCCGAAAATGCATTTTTCCGGATTCAGCTTGATGTCATATGCTCTGAGGTTGTCGAATGTGAGCCTCAAGTCGTCTACTAGATCGACGTGTTTGGTTTTGACGACTACGTCGTCTACGTATGCCTCTACTGTTTTGCCGATCTGGGTTGCCAGACATGTTTGAATCATGCGCTGATATGTTGCGCCGGTGTTTTTAAGTCCGAAGGGCATCGTGTTGAAGCAGAATGGTCCGTATGGAGTGATGAATGCCATTGTGGCTTGGTCCGCTTCCGCCATCTTGATTTGATGGTAGCCGGAGTATGCGTCAAGGAAGCACAATGAATCGTGTCCTGCAGTGGCATCGATTATCTGGTCGAAGCAGGGGAGGGGGAAGGGATCCTTTGGGCAGGCCTTGTTGAGGTCTTTAAAATCGACACATAGGCGCCAGGATTTGTCCTTCTTTGGTACCATTACAAGGTTTGCTAGACAATCCGGATGTTTGATATCTCTGATGAATCCGGCTTCCAATAGTTTGGCTAGCTCTTCTCCCATTGCCTGTCTTTTGGGTTCGGAAAATCGTCAAAGAGCCTGTTTGACTGGCTTGAATCCTTTTAGGATGTTTAGGCTGTGTTCTGCCAATCTGCGTGGGATTCTGGGCATATCCGAAGGGTGCCAGGTGAAAATGTCCCAATTTTCCCGAAGGAATTCTCACAGTGCGGTGTCTACGTCAGGGTCCAACTGTGCCCCGATGGAAGCCATCTTTGTCGGGTCCGTTGGATGGACCTGGAATTTTACTATTTCGTCTGCTGGTTTAAAGGAGGTGGACTTTGATCTCTTATCGAGTATCACATCGTCCCTATTCACAGTAGAGCGCAACACGGTGAGTTCTTCTGCCGCTAGGGCATCGGATAGTGCCTCTAGGGCTAATGCAGCTGTCTTGTTTTCGGTGCGGAGTGCTATGTCCGGATCACTAATGAGAGTGATTATTCCGCCGGGCCCAGGCATTTTGAGCTTCATGTACCCGTAATGGGGTACGGCTTGAAAAATTGTGAATGCCTCTCGTCCTAATATAGCGTGATATCCGCTGTTGAACGGGGCCACTTGGAACGTGACTTCTTCGGATCTGTAATTGTCCGGGCGGGCGAACACCACATCAAGTGTGATTTTTCCGTGCAGCGCGCTTCCGGCTAGGGATTATTCCTCTGAAGGTTGTGCTGCTTCGCTCAATGCGCCCAGCCTATTTCCATTTTTGAAGAGTTTCCTCGTAGATGAGGTTTAATCCGCTGCCGCCATCCATGAGGACCTTTGTAAGTCGAAAGCCGTCCACTATTGGACTAAGTACCAGTCTTGGCCGGTGCTCGGGCTGTTCGAATTTAGGTTCGCCATCGGGCGTTGAAGGTGATGGCTGTGTCGCTCCATGGATTTGTTGTTGCTACTTGGTAGACTTCGCGAGGCTGCGGATTGTTTGTTTCCGCATATTATTTGATGCGAAAGTCTCGAAGACTGTTGATACCGTACCGGTATTGTTGGAGTGGTTTTCCGGGGCTAGAAGCTCCTCGCCACTTTTGGCCACCTACCGTAATATCCAACATTCTCGAAGGCTATGTGTGGGGATGGCTCCCTCTGTACTGTGAATTTTATAGGGTCCGCTTAGCCATCCTTCCAGTACGGTTTCATGCCCTTTATGGGGTTTTTGCTTTTTGGTTTTTGTATCTGGTGCCTGAGTGTAATGCACCCTTTTGTTGCGGACTTGGGTTGGGGCCGGATTGTCCCAAAACTTGTTTTCGGTTTTCCAGAAGCTCTCCATCGCACAGTACTTTCGTACTATGGACGCCAGGTCGGCAAAGCGTGTAATTTCACGACGGCTGACGGCGTTCAAGATTCCCTCATCCGTGCAATTATTGCAAAAAATTGAGATTGCGTTTTCCTCTCGGCAGTCCTTTATCCTGTCCATAACCAGGAGGAATCTGGCCGAGTAGTGATGTACTGTTTCAGCGGGCTCTTGCCGGATTAGAGATAGATCACATATGTCTGGGCGGGTGGGTGGAATTAAGTCCGGAACCCTACCTATCTTAAGGCTCAAAGGCCGAGAAGTTTCCAAATTTGGAAGCTTAGATTGCTGGACGTTGTCCAGTGAGTCCGGTCCGATGCTTTACTTTAAGTTCAACGCTTGATCGAAGTCCGCCCCTCCGCGGGAATCTGACATGGAGGGTTCGGGAGACCGGACATGACTAGTTTTCAATACAGGAGAAGAGTCGCCGCATTGTTCCTCTACCACTGCAATGTGGTGGGTGACCTGGGGAGAGTTAATATCTCTCAGATCGGTTTTAAGCCCAATCTGATTGTAGTCTGTAGTGACTCCCAGGGCGGCGATGCAATCCAAGAGCTCATTGACAGACGAGAGCTCTATTGGATCCATCCGCTCGGCAAATTTCGAGCTGACGTGAAGATTGCTTTTGACGACTTGAGAAGTCATTGTCGAAGCGGTGGCCGGACAGGCGGTCATAAGAAAACCACCTAGCCGTATAGTTTGACCGGCGGCCAAGGCTCCTTTGGCGAAAATACCGTCCCTGAAGACAGGAGGAGGCATCCTTCCTATCGGTGACTGCACAGTTCAACTCTCAATGAAAGCACCAATGTCGGTGTCAAAACCGGCGGATCTCGGGTAGGGGGTCCCGAACTGTGCGTCTAGGCGGATGGTAACAGGAGACGAGGGACACGATGTTTTACCCAGGTTCGGGGCCTCTTGATGGAGGTAAAACCCTACGTCCTTCTTGATTAATATTGATGATGTGTATTACAAGAGTGGATCTAGCACGAGATCAAGGAGGCTAAACCCTAGAAGCTAGCCTATGGTATGATTGTTGTAATGGTTGTTGTGTCCTACGGACTAAAGCCCTCCGGTTTATATAGACACCGGAGAGGGCTAGGGTTACACAGAGTCGGTTACTATGGTAGGAGATCTACATATCCGTATTGCCAAGCTTGCCTTCCACGCCAAGGAAAGTCCCATCCGGACATGAGACGAAGTCTTCAATCTTGTATCTTCACAGTCTTGGAGTCCGGCGGACGATGATAGTCCGGCTGTCCGGACACCCCCTAGTCCAGGACTCCCTCAGTGATGATGAAGGTTCTCCCCCTAAATATGAATTGCCTGTTGTTCCTGAGGGTTATGTTATGGATTGAAGAAATTACTAGGGATATTCTTGCTTGCAATGATAGATCTGATCTTAAGAATTTATTAGCTAAACTGAAACAGAAATCTCTAAATGCTAGAACGAAATATGACCCTGCTTTTGCTACTTTCACCTATCTTTGTTACGTATAAGGATTATGAATTCTCTGTCGATCCTAGGATAATTACTTTGGTTGAATCTGATCCTTTTTATGGCAATGAATCTGAAACTATTGTGGCACATCTTACTAAGTTAAATGATATAGCCACCCTGTTCACTAATGATGAGAAATCTCGCTACTATTATATCCTTAAGATATTTCCATTCTCATTAAAGGGTGATGCTAAAACTTGGTTTAATTCTCTTGATCCTGGTTGTGTGCGTAGTCCCCAGGATATGATTTATTACTTCTCTGCTAAATATTTTCCTGCTCATAAGAAACAAGCTGCTTTGAGGGAAATATATAATTTTGTGCAAATTGAAGAAGAGAGTCTCCCACAAGCTTGGGGGAGGCTTCTCCAGTTACTTAATGCTTTGCCTGATCATCCTCTTAAGAATAATGAAATACTTGATATCTTTTATAATGACTAACCGATGCTTCCAAGGACCACTTGGATAGTTGTGCTGGTTGTGTTTTCAGGGAAAGAACAGTCAATCAAGCTGAATTGCCATTGAATAATATGTTAACTAATGAAAATAATTGGACACTTCCTGAACCAATTCCTGAGCCAATTCCCGAGCCAACTCCTAAACCAACTCCGAAGAAAAGAGGTGTTCTATTTCTTAGTCCTGAAGATATGCAAGAGGCAAAGAAAAATATGAAAGAAAAAGGTATTAAAGCCGAAGATGTTAAGAATTTACCTCCTGTTGAAGAAATGCATGGTCTTAATATACCATCTATTGAAGAAACACATGGTCTTGATAACCCGACACAGGTAGTAAAGGTAAATTCTCTCTATATATATGATAAAGTTGAAATCTCGTCTACTAAGTTTCCTAGCCAACGCTTGGATGAATTTGATGACTTTATGGCTAGACAAGAAATTTTCAATGCTTATGTTGGTAGAGAATTAAAGAGTAATTCTTACATGATTGGATGCTTGAGTGATTATATGGCTAGAGTTAAAGGTGAACTTAAACTCATTAGTAAATATGCTTCTATGGTTACCACTCAAGCAGAACAAGTACTTAACTCTCAAAGTGATTTGCTCGATGAATTAAATAATAAACATGATTTTGCTGTTAGAGTGGCTACTAGAACTGGTAAAATAACTCAGGAAACTTTGTATCATGAAGACCACCCTAAGAGAATTGAGCAAGATTCTCAGAGAAATAATGTAAATGCACCTAGTCCTTCTAAAAAGAAGAAAAAGAAAAATGATAGGACTTTGCTTGCTTCTAGTGAACCTGTTGTAAACACACCTGAGAATCCCAATGATATTTCTATTTTTGATGCTGAAACACAATCTGGTGATGAACATGAACCTAGTGATAATGTTAATGTAATGTTCATGTTGACGCTCAACCTAGCAATAACAATGATGTAGAGATTGAACCTGCTGTTGATCTTGATAACCCACAATCAAAGAATCAACGTTATGAGAAGAGAGATTTTGTTGCTAGGAAGCACGGTAAAGAAAGAGAACCACGGGTTCATAAACCCATGCCTTTTCCTCCTAAGCCATCCAAGAAAAAGGATGATGAGGATTTTGAGCGCTTTGCGGAAATGATTAGACCTATCTTTTTACGTATGCGCTTAACTGATATGCTTAAAGTAAACCCTTATGGTCAGTACATGAAAGATATTATTACAAATAAAAGAAAGGTACCAGAAGCTGAAATTTCCACCATGCTTGCTAATTACACTTTTAAGGGTGGAATACCTAAGAAACTTGGAGATCCAGGAGTACCAACTATATCTTGCTCCAGTAAAAGAAACTATGTTAGAACTGCTTTATGTGATCTTGGAGCCGGTGTTAGTGTTATGCCTCTCTCTTTATATTGTAGATTTTAATTGAATAAGTTGACACCTACTGAAATATCGTTGCAAATGGCTGATAAATCAACTGCTATACCTGTCGGTATTTGTGAGGATGTGCCTGTTGTGGTTGCAAACGTTACCATCTTAACGGACTTTGTTATTCTTGATATTCCCGAGGACGATAGTATGTCGATTATCCTTGGTAGACCCTTTTTGAATACTGCAGGGTCTGTTATTAATTGCAACAAAGGCAATGTCACTTTTCATGTTAATGGTAATGAGCATACGGTACACTTTCCGAGAAAACAACCTCAAGTTCATAGCCTCAATTCTATTGGAAAAATTCCATCGATTATTATTGGAGGTTTTGAATTTCCTCTTCCTACTGTCAAGAAAAAAAATATGATATTCTTATTACCGGGGATGTGCATATCCCCGTGAGGTAACCTAGTGTTATTCGAAATTTCTCCGGATTCCATGTTATTCGGAATGAGTTTGTTAACAAGACTTGATCAACCTTTTTAGTGGATTCCTTTTGATGATCATGAGATGGATGAAGTTAGAAGGCACAACCTTCTGTACCATCTCTTTACTTTTTGTTATTTAGATTAAATAAAAAAAATAGTATTATCTAACTGTTTTCTGAATTATCCATGCAATAAAAAATATCCCGAAAATAAAAGTTCTCCAAATGACCTGCAAATTTAGTATGATTTTTTTCTGGAATATTTGAGAATATCTGGCACTGAGAACACAGCAGGGGGAGCAAGCACCTGGCCACGAGGGTCCAGGGCGCGCCCCCTGCCTCGTGGGCCCACTGTGGCCCCCCTCCACTTATTCCTGCACCCACACACTTCATCTTCCTCCCAAAAAAATCACCATCCAGCTCAAGCACGAGTTCTAGCTCATTTTACTGCAATTTTCAATCTCCTTGCTCAAAGCTCCATTCAAAAACTGCTTTGGGAGATTGTTCCTTGGTATGTGACCCCTCCAATGGTCCAATTAGTTTTTGTTCTAGTGCTTTATTCATTGCAAATTTTTGCTGCCTAGATGACCCTGTTCTTGAGCTTTCATGTCAAATTTATGTGGTCCCAAGTAATTTTAATGCATGATATATGATTTAGGCACTTGTGAGAGTAGTTGCTATCAATTTTATTGAGTTTGGTTCACTTCTATTTTGAGTTACTAAAAATTTCAGAAATTTCCTGAAAAAGATGAAGAGATTGTTCTTGAGGGGCTCTTCTAGCAAGGCTCTAAGGATAAACAAACTAAGGAGAATGAAAAGGCCAAGTATAATCTTCCTCGTGTGGCGGAAGTACGGCCGTGTGAATGGCCTTGTGATGATTTCTTGAGAGCAGCTGGGATTTATGAAGACTTTTATTCTTTGGCTGACAATGTGGGCCTCACCGACTTCCTCCACGACCAGGCTGAACAGTATCTCTTACTCACCAATACTTTCGTGCAAAATTTCTACTTTTACCCTAAGAAATCACCTCCTTCAGTAGCATTTCATTTATATGATGTGGCTAGGGACATGTCACTATATGAATTTTGCACAGTTTGCAAGATACCTTTCGGGGGCAGCTTAGAGGAACCACATTGTAAAGATGTGGATGGATTTATTGATACCATTACTGTAGGGGAAACGAGGAAGGTTTACGATGCAAGAATTACTAGCATACATTTTCCTGTTTTACGCTACTTTGCAATATTTGCTAGTCGATGCTTAATTGGTCGCGGAAACTGTGGAAACCTTAGTGTTCCTGATATTATTATTTTGTTCCATGCTTTATTTCGTGATAACTCTGTTAGTATGGGCGCTATTATTGCTAAACCATTAAGCTTGAACCGTACAAAGGGCCTGAGGGAGTCCTGGACTAGGGGGTGTCCGGACAGCCGGACTATCATCGTCCGGCGGACTCCAAGACTATGAAGATACAAGATTGAAGACTTCGTCTCGTGTCCGGATGGGACTTTCCTTGGCGTGGAAGGCAAGCTTGGCAATACGGATATGTAGATCTCCTACCATTGTAACCGTCTCTGTGTAACCCTAGCCCTCTCTAGTGTCTGTATAAACCGGAGGGCTTTAGTCCGTAGGACACAACAACCATTACAACAATCATACCATAGGCTAGCTTCTAGGGTTTAGCCTCCTTGATCTCATGGTAGATACACTCTTGTAATACATATCATCAATATTAATCAAGCAGGACGTAGGGTTTTACCTCCATCAAGAGGGCCCGAACCTGGGTAAAACATCGTGTCCCTCGTCTCCTGTTACCATCCGCCTAGACGCACAGTTCGGGACCCCCTACCCGAGATCCGCGGTTTTGACACCGACATTGGTGCTTTCATTGAGAGTTCCTACGTGTCGCCACACGATAGGCTTGATGGCTTCTCCGATCAACAACAACGCCTTCGGGTGAGACTTTTCTCCCGGACAGATCTTCGTATTTGGCGGCCGCGCTGCGGGCAATTCACTTGGCCATCTGGCAGCGAAAGCTACGCCCACAGCCATCGGTCAGGTTCGGAAGCCTAAACTTCACCGCCGACGTCCGCGGGGACTTGATCTTCGACGGACTCGAGCCGCAGCTGAGCATGCCGCACTGTCACGATGGGCATGATCTAACTCTGCCGCCGGACAGTGCCTTGGAGACCGCACACGAATCCGCTCCGACACATAGTCCGGAGCCGATTTCGCAGATCGAGGACGGGTGGCTGGACACCGCCTCGGGGGCTGCGACATCCACGGCGATGGAGCCGAATACCGACCCTGTGCCCTATAAAGCCTGTGACTCCGAGGTGCCGGACTCCTTGCCGGACTCCGAACCTCCCGCGCCCCTGCCAATCGAATCCGATTGGGCGCCAATCATGGAGTTCACCGCCGCGGACATCAACACTCACCCTTTGGCGACATCCTAAATTCGCTAAAGCATCTCTCGCTATCCGGAGAGCCCTGGCCGGATTACGGCCAGGATGGTTGGGATGCGGACGACGAAGAAATTCAAACCCCACCCACCACCCACTTTGTAGCGACTGTCGATGATTTAATGGACAGGCTAGACTACAACTCCGAGGACATCGACGGTATGGACGACGATGCTGGAGATGATCAAGAACCAGCGCCTACATGGCACTGGAAGACCACCCCAACACATGACGTATATATGGTGGATACCCCAAAGGAAAGCGATGACGAGGAACAACGGGGCGCGGCAAAGGATAATCCCGCTGATAAACAACCAAAACGGCGACGCAAGCGCCACCCTAAGCCCCGCCTCGGCAAAAACAGCATTCCTAATGACCCAGCAATAGAGCAGGGCAAACCAGTGGACGACGAAGATGCAACCAAGCAACCGTCCGAACAGGACGAATCGGATAATCAATCCATTCCCGGCGAAACCAACAGTCCGGACGACCTCACGCTGGACACACCACCGGAGCATAAGAGCCTTCACGAAAGACTCGTCGCCACCGCAAGAAGCTTGAAAAAGGAAAAACGGAAGCTCAAAACAGCGGAAGACATACTCAGAATGAGGTGGAGCAAAGTACTCAAGACCCTTGAACAAATATGGCAATAGCCATCAATCAAAAACTACCGAAGCGCAAGCTGCTGCCAGAATTTGACGAGGAAGCCATAGAGCCACCACAGTCAAAAATTAAAAAGCCGCTGGCGGATAGACGACCAGATGATAGGCCAAAAGCGACAAGCGGCGCCGCACTCAAGCCGACTCATGATCCTGGGAAAACAGATGGCCCAGCCAAGTCCATTTATGGGCCAAAAAAGAGGGCCCCAGGAAGCATCATAACACGCCAAGTGTTCGAAGACAGCGGCACACCCAAATACAGGGGCGCCGCACACCCACTATGGTTCACCGATGAGGTGCTGGATCATGAATTTCCAGCAGGGTTCAAACCCATAAACATAGAGGCATACGATGGAACGACAGACCCTGGAGTCTGGATAGAGGATTACATACTACACATACATATGGCTAGAGGAGATGATCTCCACGCCATAAAATATCTACCCCTCAAGCTCAAAGGGCCAGCTCGGCACTGGCTCAAAAGCCTCCCAGAAAACACTATAGGAAGTTGGGAAGAGCTCGAGGACGCGTTTAGAGCAAATTTTCAAGGGACTTATGTCTGCCCTCCGGATCTGATTTATTTAAGTCATATAACTCAACAGCCGGAGAGTCGGTAGCATAAATTCAGAACAGGTTCCTTACCAAAAAGAACCAAATAGTCGACTGTCCGGACGCAGAAGCCTTAGCAGCTTTTAAAAACAACGTCCGCTACGAATGGCTAGCTAGACACCTCGGCCAAGAGAAACCGAGGACAATGGCCGTGCTAACAAGCCTCATGACCCGATTTTGCGCGGGGGAGGACAGCTGGCTAGCAAGATGCAGCACCAGCGACCCGAGTACATCCGAGATCAGAGATGGAATCGGAAAATCACGGCGCAGAAAGGATCAACGCCGGAATAAAGGAAAAAGCCCAAAGAATACGGCGGTCAACGCCGGATTCAAAAGCTCGCGGCCGAACAACAAAACACTGCCTCTTAAGGACAACAGTGATGAGCTATCCAACTTAAACAAAATTTTGGATCGGATATGTCAAATCCACAGTACCCCCGGAAGGCCTGCAAACCACACCCACCGAGATTGTTGGGTTTTCAAACAGTCCGGCCGACTCAACGCCGAACACAAGGGGCTCGACGCGCCAAGCGAGGACGATGACAAACCTCACGAGCAGAACACCGGAAAACAGAAGACTTTCCCACAAGAAGTCAAAACAGTAAACTCACTTCATGTGATATTACGGAAAAACAATGCGGCACCCACTAAAATAAGTGCCGCACGGTCCACCCCAGCGGAACCCCGAAGATGGATGTCAAAACCAATCACTTTCGACCACCTGGATTATTCCAGAAGCATCCGAAACGCAGGATGGACTGCTCTGATATTGGATCCCATAATCGACGGACTACAATTTACACAAGTCCTGATGGACGGCTGCAGCGATTTAAACCTGCTATATCCGAACACAATCCGCAAATTGGGGATAGACCTTACTAAAATTTGACATAGCCGCACTTCCTTCAAAGGAGTGATGCCAGGCCCTTACGCCAAGTGCACAGGCTCCCTACTACTGGAAGTTGTGTTCGGGTCACCGGACAACTTCCGACGCGAAAAGCTAATCTTTCATGTCGCCCCATTCAAAAGTAGCTATCAAGCACTATTGGGACGTGAAGCTTTTGTTCGCTTTAACGCAATACCACATTACGCGTCTCTTACACTCAAAATGCCCGGTCCACGTGGCATCATTTCATTAAGAGGGTCATTCAAAGACCCCGGACACGGCTAGACGAGTCCGGCATAAACAAACTAGGGGATCCCTAGCCGCATACCCCTTCACAAGGGGCTGCGCATACAAGCAACAACGAGCTAATACAGGCTCAGCTTTATTAATTTATTAATATCTTAATTTTTATGCACTTTTCGCACGACTTCTTTTCAAACTAAGTTCCTCTCTTTTTACAAATGAACACCGTGCACACCCGTCCAGGATAACGGCACAACGGAGACACATGCGCAGACGTGCAGTAGGGACCCGTTGCAAGGATTCTTTTCAGATTAAGACCCTGCATAAACCTTTTTTAATGTCTCTTGTTGCTATAATCCCTTGGTTTCTCATTATAAGCAGAGTGGAGACTGACGTTTTGGCATCGGCCGCGTCAGAGGACCTCGCCCGTACCTGGACACTAGGGGCTTAGGGCATTGTTCTACCCATTATTATAAAGACCGAACACCTTAGGGAGTGTTCGGCGTCTCGAGTTAGGCCTTATATGCATCAGCTCTAAATCATGTCTTTGGTCAAATGTTGGGTTTGCCCGGCTCCTGTGTTTTGCTGCCTTACGTTCCATATCATCGGCTAACGCGGCACCAGGAGAACTACTGCGATTGTGCCCCAGTTTGGCTGGGCGAGCACCTCGATGAAAGCCGAAAACTGATCATGATCTGACAAGAGGCGGTCGACCACTCGATCGACCACGGAATGTTTAGAATTCCTCCGCTTGACGAAGGACCGTTTCGGTCAGGCACATCGTGCCCGAATTGAGAGAGCGGTGCCCCAGGGCTATATCGTAGTCCCACCCTCGAACTCCAATGGTAAGTGAAAGTGATAAAGCATTATAGTCCGGTTGCCTCGTTTGCTACGCTACCACCTCCTTAAACAGGACCGAGACTTTGGATTAAGTGTGAAAATGCGCTATTTTTGCGAACACCCCCGCACCTTGTGCGTGGGGGCTGAAGCCGACGACTGCCATCTTTCAGGTTATACATACATATACATAAACGGCCGCACATGAGATATTTCAATACCTGAACGCACAAGTACAAAAAGCGCCTATATCATAAACATTGTTTTACAAGATAAAACGTTCATTTGAACGTGACATTTTTTGAGCACTGCGACTCTATTATACGAGCAACACGCAGAACTTCCCCAAAATAGTGCTCGGCGGGTAATCGGTTCTCATCCGAACCCTGGGTCGCAACAGCGGCGGCATCCATCTCCGTCCAATGTGTCTTCACACGGGCAAGTGCCATCCGTGCACCCTCTATGCAGGCTGACCGCTTCATCGCCTTGATATGCGGCACCGCCCCAAGAAATTGCTGCAACAAGCCAAAATAGCTCTTCGGCTTGGGCCTATCCGGCCAGACATGAGTCACGATATCCGTCATGGCAAGCCCGGACAACCTATTCAGCTCAGCCCATTCGGCCAACCGATCGGTCAGCGGAAGTGAACGATCCGGACTATGGAATTGAGACCAAAACAGCTCTTCTGTCTTGTGATCCTACGGCTCGGAAGTACTGCGGCATCCGCCGCACTTGCCGCTAAGTCCATATAAGGATCCTCCGGACCCCACAGCTGGCCAAGTTGAGCATACTTAGGATCCGTAAACCTTCGGCGCAGCAGAAAGGGCTTGCCAGCCACAATGTCTCTGGCTTGGCACAGCTCCTCCTTTATAGCCCACATTGCAGATCGGGCATCCTTGGCTTCGGCGGTGGCCTTCCCCAGGTCTTCTCGCTTTGATAGGCGCTCCTTTTCAAGAGCCTCAGTGCGGTCGGTAGCATCTTTCAACTTCACGGCCATTTCGGCCATCTCTTCCCTGTTTCGGCAGTGTGCAGCCCTTTCGGCTCCCTTACTAGGTGACTGCGGGAAAAAAATATTTTTACCTTGCGACTCGTCAAGTCGCCTGTTGACCAGCACGATGTCCGCATCCGCAACATCGAGTTGCCGCTTTAGTTCGGCAACTCCATCAGTCCGGCTGGCCCCCGGACGATCCGCCACCTGCACAGGAACGGCGAAGACTGAAACCTGCGATTTTGATCCTCGGCACGCTGTCGCTTTCGACAACCTACCGAGTCTCAGGGGCTACTGTCTATACAGGGCACACTTCCATGTGCAAAACTGTCAAAAGGTGTGTCGTTTTTACGTACCTCAAACCCCGCCAGCAAACTCCTGACAGCATTATGCAATCTGCTTTCGGCGGACGAAATCCTTCCAATCACCATATTCATCAATGCATGGTGATCTTCTGAGATGGACGCCCTCTCAAGCAGATCCTTCAGCTCCCCCGGCCGAACACTAGTCGGCGCCGAACTCTTCGGCTCTGCCGGGCTCGGGGATACCCTCCGTGATGACACTTTAGGCTCGTCCGCCCTATCCGACGGCGCAGCAGACATAGGCGTCTCGCTTTCCATCATCTCCGGACGAAGGTCCCCCGAAGACAAGCTCATCTAAGAAGGTCGGAGATTCGAACTACAAGATAAAAACTTCGGTTATCCTCAGAAGCACAAATAGGGATGTCTCTTATCACCGAACTCCCTTCTTTCTACTTACGGCTCGCTGGAGGGCTGATTCTTTAGGGGAGACTGTGCGGCCGGGACCTCCCCGGACGCAGGACCCTCTGGTGAAGACTTCTTCCCCCGCTTAGGGGCTTTGGCCTCTGAGTCTCCGGAGGCGGTCCTCTTCTCCCCCTGGAGGGAGGGATTCTCGATCCCCCCTTCTTCAAGCGCCTCCTTGGGTGAGGCGGTAGCTCCCCTATCTTCCCCTTCGCCTTCTGGCGCAACCTCCAACATCCTGACCAGCACGGGATCCGGCGCGGTCTCTGGGAGGGGGGCCGGGCACCGTATCAGCTTTGCCTGCGCTATCTGATGGATTCATGTACCTAGGGTAGGGTCATAGGCCTGACCTGCACGTCCTACCCAAGGGTACTCGTAGAAGAGATCATCTTCCAGTCGACCAAAGAGGAATCCACTCGACTAGACTGGAAGGACTCGACCATGGAAGACTCACTCGACCATGAAGACTCACTCGACCACCAGAAGGTCAGAAGGCACTCCGCGGTGCAACGGTTTGCTATTGAATAGACTTAATGATAGTTAAAGCGCCTTATGAGGGGCGTTACCAGTAACCCCCCTGGCTTAATGTACTTTAATCCCTCCATTATGTGGGCTGGCTGGGGTCTGGCGCCTCTATATAAGCCACCCCCTCCACGAGATAGAAGGGTTCAGATTCTGTAATACTCATACTCATAATCCACTCGACCGCCTCGGGGCTCCGAGGCGTGGGGCTGTTACTTCCTCCAAGAAGGGCTGAACTTCGTACATCCTTTGTCTCCACAACTGCTCCATAGCTAGGACATCGCCTCTCCTTAACCTACCCCTACTTCTACTGTCAGACTTAGAACCACGACAGTTGGCGCCCACCGTGGGGCAGGTGTTTTAGCGATTTGTGGAGGAGTTGCAGTACTTCCGAGTACCTTCATCATGTTGACTGCTGGAGTTTTGGGTGAGGGGCACGAGATCCGTCTCGGAGCTCTCACTTTTGTCGCCGACGACTCCGCATGGCTCAGGAGGCCCTCTTGACATCGAGGCGCTCCCGTCCGCTGGGCGACGACTTCGCGCATGTGTTGGGGCGTTTTGCTGCGGCAACCGTCGACTCCGTGTCGGTCGACTCCCCTATCGATCGCCCGCCTCAGTCTCCCACCAGCGCATAAGCGCTCTGGTGATCGAGGCTTCAGCGGTGGGTGAAGCCGCGGTGGCTCGCCAGACAGCCACCGCCAGTCGCGGCTTCTCGAGCCCGACGAATCCCTCTGACTGTTCGATATGTCGGCCGGCTCCGTGAGAGCGCATCCGAGTGTGATAGCAGTGATCCAGCGGCGGAGATCCTCATGGTCGACGGCCCTCGCGATCCTCGGCCGCCCGGCGGTGGGGCAGCCGGAGGAGGTGACCCGTGCAAGAACACGAGGAGTACCAGCCGAGACACTAGACTCTCTGCGAGAGAGAAGAGCTTCGTCGCAGGAACATGGATGCACTACATACTCCTATCGCGGAGAGACCCACGAGGCTCGTGCCTTGGAGGAAGCACGTTTGGCCAATGTGGCTGAACAGCTCGCTGGAGAATCTTCAGCGAGCACTCGGCGGCAGCTGCACAACGACTCCTGAAACGATCGGCGTCGGCTCTTCCCGCCGACTCGTATACCGCCGCCAATTCAGAATTTAGCAGCTGCAACTCGCATAGCGAGTCTATCCAGCCGTCCCGTCGGAAGCTGGAAGAGGCTTGCAGCAGATCGAGATTTACTCGAGCGGCAAAGACTTAACTCAGCCGTGTCGCGATCGCGCAACAGGATTCACAATCGATCCGTCGCTGCGAACACTATCGGTCGGCTCACAGCCCAGATCGCCTCCGCGCGAAGGGCGTGACAACCGGCGAGCAATCACGGAGACCGATTCGACCGAGATGACAGCGTCGAGTGCCCTTTCCCCTCGAGGAAGGTCGTGCGCCTCGGCGGCAAGATGACGACGACAGATTCGATCTGAGGCGAAGGGTTCCAATCGACCCTGAGGAACTGAGCTTTGATGCGCGATCCATTATCGTGCAAGGCTTGGTCGACCGGAGCAGAGCCCATCGAGGAGGGCCGAGAGGATGCACCCACCAGCGATCGAGTGCATGTCTCGGTCCGGAGTGTTTTAGCAGGCTATCAGAGCCGCGATGATCCCCCAATTTCAGATTGGCAGCAGAGTCAGCAAGTTCATTTGGGGAATCTAAGCACTGAAACTTGGCTCGAGGATTACCGAGTGGCTGTTCAGATTGGTGGTGGGAATGATGAGGTGGCCATGAAACATTTGCCCCTCATGTTGGAAGGTTACGCCAGAGCATGGTTGAGTCAATTGCCTCACAAGAGCATATATACTTGGGAAGATTTGTCCCAGTGTTCGTCAGACTTTTGAAGGGACTTGCAAGCGACCGGCTGGTTTGTGAGCTGCAAGTTTGTGTGCGTAAGACCAATGAAACTCTCCGAGAGTACATTCAGAGATGGATTACCTTACAATCTCAGGAAAATGTGTCGACCATCGGCGGTTTCGCCTTCAAGGACGGCGTCAAAAAGAGAATTGAGTCTGAAGTTCGGTCGAACCGGGACATGACCACGAGTCGAATGATGGAGATTGCTAGCAAATGCGCCAATGGCGAGGAGGAAGACCGACTCGGCGGTAAATACAAGCCAAGTCGGTCGGAGAAGGGCAATTCGATCGGAAGCGAAGCGCAAAGCCGAGCCAGCAGCTCTGGAGAGGCCACGGCACCACTCGAAGTCAAGGGAAACCCAAAGGATCCTGAATCGAAGAAAGTAAAAGATAAAGACGGAAATGACGTATTGGATATGCCATGCCATATTTACACGAAGAAGGATGAAGAGGGCAACATTATTTACCCGAAGCACACCACTCGCCAGTGTCGACTCCTGATCCAGCAGTTTCAGGGCAAACAGTCTAAGGACAAGGAGAAGGAGCCAGACAAGGCCGGAGATAAAGAAGACAGTGAGGAGGAATACCCGCATGTCAACTCCACTCTGATGATCTTCGCGGATGTGGAAAGCAAAAGTCGACTGAAAGTCATCAACCGGAGGTGAATATGGTTGCCCAGTTAAGCCAAGTTATGTGAAGTGGTCCCAGACACCCATCACATTCGACCAATCTGATCACCCGACTCACATTGCCACCCCGGGCGGCAGCGTTAGTGGTCGATCCGGTTGTCGGCACTCGATCGACAAAAGTGCCGATGGATGGTGGTAGTGGGCTGAATTTGTTATATGCGGATACATTGAAAGGGATGGGCATTCGATGTCCCGATTGAGCGCCAAACAATATGAGTTTCCACGGAGTCATACCAGGAAGAAGGCCAACTCACTCGGCCAAATAGCCACGGGCGTGGTTTTGGTGATTCCAAGCACTTCCGCAAAGAAAAGTTGACCTTTGAGGTTGTGGATTTTCAGAGTGCATACCATGCCATTTTGGGAGGCCGCCACGCACGCATTCATGGCTCGACCATGCTACGTGTACCTCAAACTGAAAATGCCAGGACCCAAGGGAGTGATCACTGTCACCGGCGATCGGAAGAAGGCAGAAGAGTGCTTTCAGAAGGGCTCAAAGATTGCCGACTCCCAAGTGACAGCGGTCGAATTTGACGAGTACATGCAAAACGCAGATCCGAGTGATTTGCTACGATCTAAGAAGCCAGCCACAGAGTCTGCATTCAACTCGTCTGGTGAGACAAAGCCCGTCCATATTCATCCGACTGACCCCGAGGCAGCCCCGACCCACATATCCACAACACTCGACTCGAAATAGGAAGAAGCGCTCATCCAGTTCCCCCGTGAGAACTGGGACATTTTTGCATGGAAGCCCACGACATGCCGGTGTACCTGTGGAATCGGCTGAGCATCGCCTCCGAGTCGACAAGTCAGCGAAACCAGTCAAAGAGCATCTTGGCGGTCCGCCCGTCGAAGAGAAAAGCTATTGGTGAAGAAGTGGCTCGATTGTTGACAACAGGATTTATCCGAGAGATTTACCACTCGAGTGGCTCGCTAATGTTGTCATGGTCCCCAAGAAGGATAACTTCGCTCCGCATGTGCATTGATTTTAACATTAATCGGGCCTGCCGAAGGATCATTTTCTCCCCGCATCGATCAAATTGTTGACTCGACCGCGGGTGTGTGATTGTCTTTTCTAGATGCATATTCGGGTATCATCGATCCGTCTCAGATGGACCCGATGAAATAAAACAGCTTTCATCACTCCATTCGGTGCTTCGCTATATCACCATGCCATTCGGCCTCAAGAATGCGGAGCCACATTTATCGCGAATGATTGAAGTGTCTTCTCCTCGGATCGGTCGGAATGTGGAAGCGATATGGATGATATCGTCGTTAAGTCGCGAAAAGGTTCCGACCTGCTCGCTGACCTCGCCAAACATTTGCCAACCTCGAAAGATGCGATATCAAGCTCAATCCGTCAAAGTGCACATTCGGAGTTCTGGTGGAAAATTACCGGTTTTCGTTTCGAGCGGGGAATCGACGCTAACCCAGAGAAGATCGGCACTATTATCCGAATGAAACGCCCCGTGCGAGTGCACGATGTCCAGAAGCTTACTGGATGCTTGGCCGCTTTAAGTCGATTCATCTCACGACTCGGTGAAAAGGCATTACCTCTTTACCGGTGATGAAGAAGGCCGACAAGTTCGAGTGGACTCCTGAAGCGATGCAGCGTTTGCGAGCTCAAAGCTCGCTCTCCACCCAGCCGGTGCTTGCTGCTCCAATCAGCAAAGAGCCTCTGTTGCTTTACATTGCAGCCAACGGACAAGTTGTCGGTTACATGCTTACTGATTCGGCGGAAGAGGAAGGAAAGGCCTTCAAAGTTCAGCGCCCGGTGTATTATTTGTCCAAGTCTTGACTCCATCAAGCGAGATATCCTCATTATCGAAGCTTGTGTATGGTATATACATGACCACAAAGAAGGTTGCTCATTATTTCTCCGATCATTCTATCACGATTAAAACGATGCTCCTTTATCGTAGATCTTGCATAACAGAGCGCAACCGGTCGAGTGGCGAAATGGGCGATTGAACTTCTTCCCTTGATATCAAATTCGAGGCAAAAGCCATTAAGTCCCGTGCTATAGCTGATTTCCTTGCCGAGTGGATTGAACAACAAAGAACCGATCGAAGTTCACTCGGAGCATTGGACCATGTTCTTTAGCGGCTCCAAGATGCTGAATGGTTACTCGTCTTTGGGTTGTTCTGGTTTCCCCAGAGGAGATAAGCTTAAGTATGTGCTCCAGATTTACTTTGATTCCTCTAACAATGAGGCAGAGTATGAGGCCCTTTTATATGGATTGCGCATGGCCATCTCACTCGGCGTCCGTCGCCTGATGGTTTATGGCGACTCAGATCTAGTGGTCAATCAAGTGATGAAGGAGTGGGACGTGAGAAGCCCGGCTATGACTGGATACTGCAATGCAGTGAGGAAGCTGGAAAAGAAGTTTGAGGGGTTGGAACTCCATCACATCCCCCGACTGAAAAACCAAGCAGCAGATGATCTGGCGAAGATAGGGTCCAAGAGAGAAGCCATTCCGAGTGGCGTGTTTTTGGAACATATACACACTCCGTCAGTCAAAGAAGATCCCTTCACAGAGGAAGCTCCGCAACCCAAGAGTGCCACGGACTCGTGAGGTTGAGGTCCCAGCGATCTTCGACTTGGTCATGGAAGTTTTAGTTGTCACTCCCGATTGGACAATTCCATACATTGCATATATTCTTCGAGAAAGGAACTCCCGGAGGATGAGGAAGAGGCTCGGCAGATCGTCCGTCGATCCAAAGCCTTTACCGTTATCAATGGGCAGTATATAGAGAAAGCCCAACGAGTCGGACAAAATGCATAGCGCCGGAAGAAGGTCGAGTCATACTCAATGATATCCACTGGGGGACTGTGGTCACTATGCGTCCTCTCGGACCATTGTAGCCAAAGCATACCGAGCTGGATTTTACCGCCAAGAGCAAATGAGATGGCGAAAGAAATAGTGGACAAGTCACGAAGGATGCTAGTTCTACTCCAATATGTCACACAAGCTCTCGTCAGCCTTGAAGACCATTCCACTCGTGCGGCCTTCGCGGTATGGGGATTGGACATGATCGGTCCCTTGCGAGCGGGTCGGAGCGGTTTCACGCATGTCTTGTAGCAATCGACAAGTTCACCAAGTGGATTGAGGCTAAGCCAATCAAAAACTTGATGTTTGTATTCTGCTGTTTCCTTCGTCGAGGGTTGGCGTTCGGTATGGAGTCCCGCACAGTATTATCACGGACAATGGGTCGAATTTTGACTCGGAAGAATTCAAGGATTTCGCAACTCCCAAGGCACACGAAGTCGACTACGCTTCGATCGCCCATCCACGGTCGAGCGGACGGCGGAGCGAGCCAATGGATTGATCCTCAAGGGTCGAAGCCCCGTTTGATGCGAGATCTCAAGCATGCGGCTGGAGCTTGGGTCGGCGAACTTCCTTCGGTGCTTTGGGGTTTGCGGACCACGCCCTAATCGGTCGATGGGAGAACTCCTTTTTCTGGTCTATGGGCGAAGCAGTTTTACCGAGTGATCTCCTTCACAATGCTCCACGAATTGAACTTTATAATGAAGCGTAGCTGAGCAAGCGCGTCAGATCAATCGACCTCTGGAAGAGGAAAGGAAATGGCTCGATCCGCTCGACCATTTACCAGCAAGACTTGCGCCGCTGTGACGCCTGTAAATGTGAGAGGTCGAGCCTTCCAGAAGGAGATCTGGTCCTTCGGTGGATCAGCGAAAGCAACATAAGCTTGCTCCCTCATGGGAAGGTCCTTCATCGTCACAAAGGTTCTCCACAATGGGGCATATCGTCTCTACAATGTCGAACACGATATCGATGAGCCCGAGCTTGAATGCGGATCTGCTCCGCCTGCTTTACACTAAGGTTTTCACTTTCGGAAGAGTTGTAATAAAGTACTCTGTAGCTCACGAGCTTTGAAGTAATAGTGTCATAATTCCTTCATAATTTTGTCACTCTTTATTTTTTGTCGAGTAAAATTTTCACCTCCCCAAAGGGTGGCGCGAATCCGTTCGCCTATGTTATTAAAATCCTACCGAGTGGTAAGCCAGACTTCCACTGGAGGCTTAGCAGCTCGCTGCTCGCCTAAGTTATTAAAATCCTACCGAGTGGTAAGCGGACTTCCACTCGGAGGCTTAGCTGCTTGACTCGGTGCTCGCCTAAGTTATTAAAATCCTACCGAGTGGTAAGCGGACTTCCACTCGAGGCTTAGCTGCCTCGATGCTCGCCTAAGTTATTAAAATCCTACCGAGTGGTAAGCCGACTTCCACTCGGAGGCTTAGCTGCCTCGGTTCTCGCCTAAGTTATTAAAATCCTCCCGAGTGGTAAGCGGACTTCCACTCGGAGGCTTAACTACAGCTCGCTGCTCGCCTAAGTTATTAAAATCCTACCGAGTGGTAAGCCGACTTCCACTCGGAGGCTTAGCTGCAGCTCGGTGCTCGCCTAAGTTATTAAAATCCTACCGAGTGATAAGCGGACTTCCACTCGGAGGCTTAGCTGCAGCAGTTCAAGAACTCGCCTAAGTATAAAGTGTACTAGCAAGGAAAACGAGGCGCAGGTCATTGCGACCCTCTCCTCCGAGCTACACCATAAGTATGATGTGCGATTGCAAAGAAGACAAGTGCAGGTCATTGTGACCCTCTTCTCCGAGCTTGACACAAATACAACAGAAATCCTACCGAGTGGAGAGCAAACCTCCCACTCGGGCTTAGCTGCAGCCCAGTGCTCGCCTAAGATAAAAGAAATCCTACCGAGTGGAGAGCAAACCTCCCACTCGGGGGCTTAGCTGCAGCCCAGTGCTCGCCTAAGATAAAAAAATCCTACCGAGTGGAGAGCAAACCTCCCACTCGAGGCTTAGCTGCAGCCCAGTGCTCGCCTAAGATAAAAGAAATCCTACCGAGTGGAGAGCAAACCTCCCACTCGGGGGCTTAGCTGCAGCCCAGTGCTCGCCTAAGATAAAAGAAATCCTACCGAGTGGAGAGCAAACCTCCCACTCGGGGGCTTAGCTGCAGCCCAGTGCTCACCTAAGATAAAAGAAATCCTACCGAGTGGAGAGCAAACCTCTCACTCGGAGGCTTAGCTGCAGCTCAGAGCTCGCCTAAGGAATAAGTCGACTGCAGTAGGCATCTCGCTGTTAACCTGCAAAGAGCAATTCAAGCCGAGAGCAATCATTTCCGAGCATCCAATCTAAATTTAGGTCGACACCTAAAATAACCGAGAGTGCTCAGGCGCTAAGCCTGTTAAAGTTTTATCGGTTACAACTCCACTCGGCATACCGAGGCAAATTTAAGGTCAAGGAAAGTTTTTACCCCTCATGGAGGGCTGGATGGAGCAACGAACTCGTCAAGATCAATCCCGTCGGCAATCCGCGTGGCAGCAGCAATGAAAGTCTCCATGAAGGTCCTGAAGTCATGCTTTTTGGTGTTGGCCACTCGGAGAGCCGCCAGCTTATCTTCTCGGGCTTCCTTGCAATGGACTCGTGCCAGACACAGGGCGACGTCTGCACCACACCGAGCCGAAGATTTCTTCCACTCTTGCACTCGGTCAGGGACGGCGTTCAGTCGAGCCATCAATGACTCGTGGTCATTTTGGAGTGTCTCATTGGGCCAGAGCGTCGAGTCGATGCGGGACGTAGCAACCTTCAGTCTTGCGAGATAATCCACAACAGCAGCAACACGGGACTCCAGTCGGAAGATGTTCATGGCAGTCTCGTCGTTCACCGGGGAATGGACAGGGTCAAGGTTCGTCTCCAGCTGGCTGGTTTCTTCTTCAAAGTTGCGGCAGAACTCTGCAAAGACAAAACCCCGAATCAGGAAAACGGTCGAATGGAAGCACAACAGTTGGAAGAATTGGTCGAGTGAAGAAGGTTACCTTCGAGCTTAAGGAACAATTTCTTAGCAAGACTGCCCAAGAAGCTTTCCAGCTCGTTCTTCTTTCCAGCCATTTGGAGGACCTTCTCAGTCAGATTCTTCTTGTCAGCCTTCATTCGCTCAACATCCTTGCTGGCAGTAGCCAGAGCAGCCTTCAGATTGGCGTTATCCTGTTCAAGCTTGGCGACTGAGGCCAGTTTGTCGTCAGCAAGCTTGATCTTCTCAAACAGCTCAAGCTCTTTCTTCCTTTGGGCCTCCTTCACCTTGTCTGTAAATCGCAGCAAAGTCAAACTTGAAGCAAACGAGGGGAGGAAAGAGTCGTCGAAATCTCACCAAACATACCTTTGGTCTCCTCCTTCGCCTTCGTCAGATTCTCTTGCACTAGCTTCAAGTCCAACTCGAGCTGAATATGCTTCTGCTCCAGTTCAGTATAGCGTGCCGCAAGATCACAAGATTTCTACGAAGAGTCAGTTGCAAAAATATCAGAGATAATCCACTTCCGAGTGAATAAAGAAGAATGGTGCGTTTCTAAGACTACAGTCGAATGCAAGCATTCAACAGTAGTCTCGAGGACTACACCCATGGGTGCACTCAGCGTGCCCCACCGGTCTTATTCAAGACATAGTCGACGGTCGACCCGATAAAAAAAGCGAGTCGACCCGATCGACCAAGACTTCTCGGTAATCAATCAGCGCCAGCCGACCACAGCCTCGGGGACTACACCCAGTGGGTGCACTCAGCGTGCCCCCACTGGACTCAGAAACCCATTCGTCCCATTCGGATAATGATCAACATCTACTTAGTAAGCCTAAGACCATTGCCCGTGATCGACCTTAGCCTTGGGGACTACACCAGCGGGTGCACTCAGCGATGCCCCGCTAACACGGAGTTTTATCGACACACCTAGTGGGTGACTGTTATTGCTATGAATTTCGTAAAGAAAAGTTTTGATAGCATATCCTAATGAATGTGGTGGTTGGTCGACTGAACATTGCTCAAAGGCGGAGCTGGCATCGAAGCTGCTTGGCTCGCATCGGCGATCTTCACCGCTCCATCATGATCCTGCTTGACGGATCGCCTCCTTAGCAGCATCGCCTTGGTCCTCCGGGGCGTGGTGCGTGGTGAAGATCGAAGGTTGTCCAGCACTTTCGGCGAAGTGGGCGAGCACTTGTCGGCGGTTCCGCGAAGGACCACGGTATGTCGAGTGCCGACCTCTCCTTCCGTCTAACGGTCTCGGCGCCCGTCGCACCTTGGGCTTCTTTGCCATAGATGCCTTCCTGCTCCTCCTAGTCCTCAATGGCTCCTCATCCTCATCATAAATGCCGGGGAAGAGTGATGATGTCATTGAGTGGGAGCTTGAAAAAAAGTTAAAGTCGAAATCTTGAGCGATCGACTAAGAACAAGAATTAAGGATATAGTACCAGGAGTTTGAGGTGGCGGCGTCCTCCATCTCATGGTCGTCAGCCTTAGCTGAGGTTTCGAAGTCGCAATACCGAGAATCCAAAGAATCGGTCGACCGATCCAAGTATCAACCAGAGGCAAAATTTATATAGAACAAGAAGATTTAAACAATATGTTTACCACGAGATGGTGGGGATGGACACTTTCATCTTTAGCAGAGGCTTGGTTGTCCTCGACGGAACTACCTTAACTTGCTTTGGCACTTTCTCGATCGGCACCGGAGAAGCAGTCCGAGGCGTTTGGTCGACCGGGGACGATCAGAACTCCTTACGCGCTCAGCGAAGGGTTGTGCACAAGTTTTGACCGCTTTTCCAAGCGCGGTGGTGCGACCTCCTCCTCTTCATCCTCGTCATCATCATCCTCGTCATCATCATCATCGCTCCGCCGTCTTCTGGCGTCTCAAACCCACTCTTCTGGCTCTCGCCTCCCGCTTCCCCTCCTCGATCGAATCTGGGCGCCATTGGGCATTGAGTATAGCTCGGTGAGGGCACTGGAAGCATCAAAGCAGAGTTCATCGACCAAGTTCTGAAACACACTCAGCGGATATACAACGGAAAATAGAACAAGTGTACCTTATCCGAACGCTGTCACGATCAGCGGAGAAATCCTCCGGGATCCGCGAGATTGTCCTTGTTCCCATGATCGAAGCCATCCATCTTTCCACTACGGTATCGTCGATCGCCTCCGGGTGGGCGCGAGTCTCGCCTTGGTGCTGCGATACAACCACATACAATGACTCCGAATCAAGGGGCTGGATTCGCCTCCGAAGAAAAACCTCCAGGAGGTCCATGCCAGTCACTCCGTCCCTAACCAGCTGCACCACGCGGTCCATCAGCATCTTCACTTCAGCCCTCTCTTCTGGAACAACTTTCAGGGAGGAGGGTCTATTCACTCGACTCATGGTGAATTCAGGAAGGCCGGTCGACTGCCCCGGCGTCGTCTCATTCCGGCAATAGAACCAGGTCGACTGCCAGCCCCTGACCGACTCGGGAAAATGCATAGCTGGGAAGGTGCTTTTGTTCCTCAACTGGACCCCTAAACCACCACACATCTGGACTACTTGGGTCTTCTCGTCACCAGGGCTTGCCTTCTTCACAGTCTGAGAGCGACATGTGAAGATGTACTTGAACAAACCCCAGTGCGGTCGACAACCCAGGAAGTTTTCGCACATAGACACAAACGCGGCAAGGTATGCGATGGAGTTTGAGTAAATGGTGGAGCTGGGCTCAAGAAATTCAGAAAACCTCGAAAGAAGACACTCGGTGCAGCGAAAAACCTCGATCGACATGGGTGGCCAAAAGCACGACTCACCCTCTTCGGTTGAGGCTGCCACTCTCGCCGGAAGTCTCATGGCGCCGTGGGGAATCAATCGTCGTCGGCCATATCGAGGAGATCCTTCTCTCGATGGTCGATCGATCTCCTCGACCCAGCCTTTTCGCAGCTTGGATTCGACGAAGAACCACCGCGACGGTGGATCTCCCCTTCGCCTTCTCGCCGCCGACGCCTTCTCCGCCACCGACGCCTTCTTCGCGCTCCAACATCGTCTTCTCTTTGCCCATGGCGCCGCGAATGCGCAAGGAAAGATGGCGAGAGCAGCAGCGAGGCGGAGAGCGAGACGGAGAGAACTAAGGAGGAAGAACAAGGTACTGTGCATGAGCCTCCGGGAGTTACATTTATAGCATCCCTTCCGAGTGGATGACAGGTGGACCCAAGCAATCCAATCATATCCCGAGCAGCCGCACTGCGTGATACGTGGGCGGAAAAAGCGCGCGAGATCGAGGCGCCCGTTACGCCCCATCCAAGCGCCGCAATCCGCCTCCTTTGCGCGCTTCCCCAATTTCGATCCCGCGAGATCCGCGAATGACAAATCAGTCCGCTGGCGTCGAGATTTCCTGCGATCCGCTGCTCGGGAATAGCAAAAGAAGTCACTCGACTAAAGAACAAGAATGGATCAAGTCGATCAAGGAAAGTTTCTTGTTATCAACAGAGAAAATCTTGATCCGAGACAACACGTAGCCAGAATGCAAAAAGCAGTCGGAAACAACGTCAACTCCTCCTTCACTCAAGCCTCAATCCATTCGGGGGCTAATGATGGATTCATGTACCTAGGGTAGGGTCATAGGCCTGACCTGCACGTCCTACCCAAGGGTACTCGTAGAAGAGATCATCTTCCAGTCGACCAAAGAGGAATCCACTCGACTAGACTGGAAGGACTCGACCATGGAAGACTCACTCGACCATGAAGACTCACTCGACCACCAGAAGGTCGAAGGCACTCCATGGTAACGGTTTGCTATTGAATAGACTTAATGATAGTTAAAGCGCTTTATGAGGGCGCTACAAGAACCCCCGGCTTAATGTACTTTAATCCTCCATTATGTGGGCTGGCTGGGGTCCCGGCGCACTCTATATAAGCCACCCCTCCACGGATAGAAGGGTTCAGATTCTGTAATACTCATACTCATAATCCACTCGACCGCCTCAGGGCTCCGAGACGTAGGGCTGTTACTTCCTCCGAGAAGGGCCTGAACTCGTACATCCTTTGTCTCCACAACTGCTCCATAGCTAGGACATCGCCTCTCCTTAACCTACCCCTACTTCTACTGTCAGACTTAGAACCACGACACTATCCACTCCTGTTAAGGAGCAACGGGTTAAAAGGCGAATCATAGAAGGGCAAACAAAACAGTATGTCCGGACTAGGGAGCTACTTACTCGTGTATCCGAGCGATTGCAGCTTAGGCCGGCGTCCTCGGTCAGTTCCGGACACGCCACTCGTGGTCCGAAGAATAATTTGTACATCTCCACGGGTGTCATACCCATGAAGTGTTGAAGAATCCGTGGCCCCTCCGGATTAAACTCCCATAGCCGGAGAGGGCGGCGTTTGCAGGGCAGGAGATGCCTAATCAGCGTGACCTGCATTATCACAACCAGATCGATCTCCCTTGCTTGGAGGTCTCGAACCGCTCGCAAGAGGGGCACGCGTCCTTTGACGGCCCCCAATTGAGCCCTTGGTTGCCCACGACATTAACCGTCGTGGAGGGCCCGAGCGGAATAAGGGCGGCGGCTTCTGCCTGCTGCCCTTCAGAGCGGTGATATAGAACCACTCCCGCTGCCATAAGCCAAGCTCCTCTTGGAAGGAGCCCTCGGGCCACGGGGCATCGGCCCTCCTTCTTACGGCCGCCCCGCCGCACTCTGCTTGATGCCCCCCGATCATCTTCGGCTCCACATTAAAGGTTTTCTGCCACAAGCCGAAGTGAGGGGTGATGCGGAGGAACGCTTTGCAGACGACAATAAACACGGAAATATGGAGGATGGACTCCGGAGCCAAGTCGTGGAATTCCAACCCATAGTAAAACATGAGCCCTCTCACAAAAGGATCCGTCGGGAAGCCTAGACCCCGACGGAGGTGGGATACAAAGACGACATACTTGCCGGGCTCGGGGGTAGGGATGACCTGCCCTTCGGCGGGCAACCTGTGCCAAATCTCGTAGTACAGGTACTTGGCTTCTCGCAGCTTTAGCACGTCCTCCTCCGTGACGGAGGAGGGCATCCACCGGCCGTGAAGGTCGGAGCCGGACATTGTTGAAGGTCCGAAGCGCTCGAATCTGGGGCTCTGGGTGTTGGAACTTGGAGCAAGGAGAGGATTCGATGGAAGATTGAAGAAAAGAAACGAGCCTTGGTCCTATTATAAAGAGGGAGGATACCAAGAGCCATCTCCGCGACCGTTCGGGACTCACCTTCGATAGAGGAGGCGTGGCGACGGGCGCGGTTGGGTTACCCACGTCCGTATTGATGAGAATCCCGGAATAAGGGGAACACGATCTCTGCTTTGACAAGACGTGCCAAGGAAACCGCTTCATTAAACACGCTGAGGTGGTATAATAAAAAAAAACGATTCAAGTAAAGGCTTGGTAGTGGCGTGACGTCATGCCACGAAATACGTCAGCAGATTGAACTTGTGTGCATATTATTCTCTATACGGTGGAATGTGGAATTTATTTTGCAGAGCCGGACACCATCCAGGTGTTCACAATCTTCTATGGATTATTCGGAGGAGGAACCCGCCTTGCAATGCTGAACATTATGCGCGCTGGACTCATCGTCATTGAAGCCAGGTTCAGGGGCTACTGAGGGAGTCCTGGACTAGGGGGTGTCCAGACAGCCGGACTATCATCGTCCGGCGGACTCCAAGACTATGAAGATACAAGATTGAAGACTTCGTCCCGTGTCCGGCTGGGACTTTCCTTGGCGTGGAAGGCAAGCTTGGCAATACGGATATGTAGATCTCCTACCATTGTAACCGCTCTCGTAACCCTAGCCCTCTCCGGTGTCTATATAAACCGGAGGGCTTTAGTCCGTAGGACACAACAACCATTACAACAATCATACCATAGGCTATCTTCTAGGGTTTAGCCTCCTTGATCTCGTGGTAGATCCACTCTTGTAATACATATCATCAATATTAATCAAGCAGGACGTAGGGTTTTACCTCCATCAAGAGGGCCCGAACCTGGGTAAAACATCGTGTCCCTCGTCTCCTGTTACCATCCGCCTAGACGCACAGTTCGGGACCCCCTACCCGAGATCCACCGGTTTTGACACCGACAGGGCCCCATCTTTGAAGGTATCTATGCTGCACGCCTTGCAAACATTTCAGGATACCTATTAGGAATTTTGAGAAAGAGGAAAAGCTGCTGCCCCCTACTTTTCTAGACTATAAGAGCATGGTAGCACATGAGTTTATTGTTAATAATGATGATAAGATGCTTTTGTATAATTTGAGATTTAATAAGAAACATAGTGAGACTATTATCTTGCCTACGCCCTCTTTGTTTGATTTAACTACAGGCCATTACGTCGTCTTACCAACGGCCGTTTACGCGTACCGGGGCCAGACATCAGCCCCAGAGCCCGAGCTGAAACCACCACTTGATCCTTATCGTCCATCGTCTTATCAGTGGGATCCGGAGGAGATCGCCAGCCAGTGGCAATATGATGACACTCCTCAGTACACTGGAGAGAGTAGCCATGATCCATGGGCATAGACCAACTTAGGCCAAAAGCCTAAGCTTGGGGGAGTACGCATTTCTCACCGACATTACATTCATGTTCACACACTCATTCTAGTTGTTGGTGCTCATACTTTTTCATTGTACTATCCATGCTAGTTTAAATTCTTTTTCTAGCTTTCTCTTGTGTGTTTGATAAACCTTAAGAAAAACCAAAAAATTAGTTAGATTAATTTCCATGTCTGTAGAAGTAGTAATTAAAAGAAAACCCAAAAAGATTTCTCGTTCTTCTTTTACTTGTTGGGAGCTTTCCCGTGTAAATAGTTTTATTTCTTTTATTTCCTTTGGGGGTCGAGAGGAGAAGACCATAATGAAAATGTTAGTGGCTCCAATATGCATGACTATTGATTTAACCAAGAGCCCATATTAGCGTGTCTTCTCCCTTGAATTGTATGCTTGCAGATTCCAGCTTAGTCCAATGCACGTGCACTATTATTATTATCCACATTGTTCGGTCGTGCAAGTGAAAGGCAATAATGACAATATTTGATGGACTCATTGAGATGAGAGAAGCTGGTATGAAATCGACCTCTCTTATTTTTGTAAATATGATTAGTTCATCGTTCCTGATTCAGCCTATTATGAATAAACATATTTGCAATGACAATTAGAGATTATAGTTGCTTATGCCATGCTTAATTAGCTAGGAGCTTATAATGGTTTACCTTAAGTGCCAACATGTTATTAAAATGGTTGTGATGTGGTATGATAGGGTGGTATCCTCCTTTGAATGATTTGAGTGACTTGACTTGGCACATGTTCACACATGTACTTGAAACAAAATCAACATAGCCTTCACGATATTTATGTTCATGGTGGATTATATCCTACTCATGCTTGCACTCAGTGTTGATTAATTTTTGTGCATGTTCATGACTGTTGTCGCTCTCTTAGTTGGTCGCTTCCTGCCTCTTGCTAGCCTTCAATTGCATTAAGCGGAATATGCTTGTGCATCCAAACTCCATAAATCCCAAAGTTATTCCATATGAGTCCACCATACCTTACTATATGCGGTATTTACCTACCATTCCAAGTAAATTTGTATGTGCCAAACTCCAAACCTTAAAATGAAATTCTGTTTTGTATGCTCGAGCAGCTCATGTATCAACTAGGGTTGTCTGTATCTTCCATGCTAGGTGGGTTATTCTCAAGAGGAGTGGACTCCTCTCCTCATTCACGAGAAAATGGCTGGTAACCGAGATGCCCAGTCCCATGCTCAAATCAAATCAAAATAATTAAACAAAACTCCCCAGGATTGTTGCTAGTTGGAGGCACCCTTTGTTTTGGGCAAGCCATGGATTGATGCTTGTTGGTGGTGGGGGAGTATAAACTTTACCATTCTGTTTGGGAACTACCTATGATGTGTGTATCATGGAAGATATCAAGATCTCATAGGTGTTATGTTGACAATGAAAGTATACCGCTCAAAATGTTATTCATCTCTATTTCAAATCGAGCTCTGGCACCTCTACAAATCCCTGCTTCCCTCTACGAAGGGCCTATCTATTCACTTTTATGTTGAGTCATCACCCTCTTATTAAAAAGCACCCATTGGAGAGCACCGCTGTCATTTGCATGTATTACGATTAGTTTATATTGGGTATGACTATGACTGGATCTCTTTTACCATGAATTACAATGTTTAGTCAGTCCTTGATCTTTAAAGGTGCTCTGCATTTATGTTTTGAGGTCTCAGAAAGGGCTGGCGAGATACCATCTTGTTATATCATATTATGATTGTTTTGAGAAACCGTTGTCATCCGAGTTATATTATTATTGCTCACTAGCTGATTATGCCATTGACATGAGTAAACATGAGACCTAAGTGTTATTGTGAATATGGTTAGTTCATAATCTTTGCTAAAAACTTGAATGTCGGCTTTACATATTTGCAACAACAAGAGCAAAGAGAGTTTGTAAAAGTTTTTCTTTATCACTTTCAGTTTGTCAACTGAATTGCTTGAGGACAAGCAAATGTTTAAGCTTGGGGGAGTTGATACGTCTCCATCGTATCTACTTTTCCAAACACTTTTGCCCTTGTTTTGGACTCTAACTTGCATGATTTGAATGGAACTAACCCGGACTGACACTGTTTTCAGCAGAACTGCCATGGTGTTATTTTTGTGCAGAAATAAAAGTTCTCGGAATGACATGAAAATCCAAAGAGCAACTTTTCAGAATTAATAAAAAATACCGGCGAAAGAATCAGCGTCAGGGGACCCACACCCTGTCCATGATTGTGGGGGGCGCGCCCCGCCCCTAGGGCGCGCCCCCTGCCTCGTGGGCCCCCTGGACGTCCACTGACCTCAACTCCAACTCCATATATTTGCTTTCGCGGAGAAAAAATCAGGGAGAAAGTTTCATCGCGTTTTATGATACGGGAGCCGCCACCCTAATCTCTCTTGGGAGGGCTGATCTGGAGTCCGTTCGGGGCTCCGGAGAGGGGGATTCGTCGGCGTCGTCATCATCAACCATCCTCCATCACCAATTTCATGATGCTCACCGCCGTGCGTGAGTAATTCCATCGTAGGCTTGCTGGACGGTGATGGGTTGGATGAGATTTATCATGTAATCAAGTTAGTTTTGTTAGGGTTTGATCCCTAGTATCCACTATGTTCTGAGATTGATGTTGCTATGACTTTGCTATGCTTAATGCTTGTCACTAGGGCATGAGTGCCATGATTTCAGATCTGAACCTATTATGTTTTCATGAATATATGTGAGTTCTTGATCCTATCTTGCAAGTCTATAGTCACCTATTATGTGTTATGATACGACAACCCCGAAGTGACAATAATCGGGATACTTCTCGGTGATGACCGTAGTTTGAGGAGTTCGTGTATTCACTATGTGTTAATGCTTTGGTCCAGTACTCTATTAAAAGGAAGCCTTAATATCCTTTAGTTTCCACTAGGGCCCCGCTACCACGGGAGGGTAGTGTTGGGGAACGTAGTAATTTCAAAAATTCCCTACGCACACGCAAGATCATGGTGATGCATAGCAACAAGACGGGAGAGTGTTGTCCACGTACCCTCGTAGACCGAAAGCGGAAGCGTTAGCACAATGCGGTTGATGTAGTCGTACGTCTTCACAATCTGACCGATCAAGTACCTAACGTACGACACCTCCGAGTTCAGCACATGTTCAGCTCGACGACGTCCCACGAACTCCGATCCAGCAGAGCTTTGCGGGAGAGTACCGTCAGCACGACAGCATGATGACGGTGTTGATGATGCTACCGACGTAGGGCTTTGCCTAAGCACCGCTACAATATTACCGAGGTGGAATATGGTGGAGGGGGGCACCGCACATGGCTAAGAGATCAAGAGATCAATTGTTGTGTCTAGAGTTGCCCCCTGCCCCCGTATATAAAGGATCAAGGGGAGGGGGCGGACGGCTAGGAGCAGGGAGCGCCAGGGAGGAGTCCTACTCCCACCAGGAGTAGGACTCCCTCCTTTCCTAGTTGGAGTAGGAGGGGGAAAGGAAGGGAGAGAGGAGAGGAAGGAAAGGGGGGGCCGCCCCCCTCCTTGTCCAATTCGGACTAGAGGGGGAGGGGGCGCGCGGTCTGCCCTGGCCTCCCCTCCTCTTCTCCACTAGGTCCCATGAGGCCCACTAAACTCGCCGGGGTTCCAGAACCCCTAAGACTCCCAGATATGTCCGAACCTCCCAAACACTTCCAAAGGTCCCAACATAGTCATCCAATATATCTGTCGGAGTAATGGGCCACGTGTAGCCTCACCCGAGCCCCTGAACCTTTCAAGACTTTGGGCCAGCTTGGCCCCATGAGACCTCTTACTAACGCTCTGCCTTCCTGTGGCCGGCTGCCTGCCCGAAGACGGCCAAGCACCAGCACACAACACCAAGACCGGCTGGCTCCTAGCAGATGGCCTTCGGAGAGGCTGGCGACTAGCAGGCGGCCACCCGGCGCCCTCAGAGTCTGCGCCCTAATCAAGAGGACAAGGAAGGGTGAGGCTACAGCGTAGTCCCTCACCCCCGAATCCTGGACTTGGCGCGGCCACAGTGCCCCGTACGGGCGGAGATCTCCACACGACGCAACACTGTTGCCACTCCCCCCTTGACGTCACTCCTGACAGGCGGAGTTCTGTTCCCCACGATGATACGGCCCGCAGGCGGCGGGCCCTACTAGGCAGCGAGAGCCCGGGAGGTGGCAGAAGCCAGACCAGTCGGACCTGAGGGAGGCCGGCCTCTGTCAGGCGGCCAGCCCCTCCCTTGGGGCCCGTGCACCATCAACCAGATAAGATGTGGTGTGGGTACAGTGATCTCCCACCAGCGGCGGATCAGAGCCACACTCACCGCCAAGCCTGCCCATTAGCAAAGACGGCTACAAGGAACAGCCACCAACCAGACCGGAGAAGGGTGGAGCGGCTGTCGGCTTCAGATCGACTGTCGGTGGGGCCCACCAGGTGGCGGGCCCCAGTAGTCGGCGGAGAAGCCGAGACCGAGAGATCGACACCGGTCCAAAGACCGCCAGATTAACATTGTACCACTGGGGGGTAGGCCTATATAAACCCCCCAGGGCACCCATGCAAAGGGTTTCCACTCCATTAGAACTAGCTACTCCCCCAGAGGAAGAAGAGAGCTAGCCTTGCCTCCTTCTGCCTCTAGCACACAGCTCGAGGAGCACCATTGTATCACTTGTGCCATAGTGATCATGCGGAGACCCCGCAGAGCAGGACTAGGGGTGTTATCTCCTAGGAGAGCCCCGAACCTGGATAAGGTTCGCCGACGTACGTGTGTACGCCTTATCCCGCTTCCAGGCACCGGTGACGTTCTACTCGCTCCCACCATGATAAGCCATCCTTTGGCATATGTCGCACCCAACCCCTGACATTTGGTGCCCATCATGGGGCGAGGTGCACCGTCTCCCGGAGACCTGCTCTAGACGGGAACCTTGTTCTTCCTCGGCGAAGCGGTTAGCCTAAGACGCCGACGGCGCCACCGACGCGACCGCATGGTGCGGAGATGGCCTACGCAGTGAGCTGCCTCACTGACCTTGTTGGCGAGATCCACCTCTCCAACGAGCCAGCATCCGACGCGGGCACCGGCTGCCCCGAGAGCCGCCTCCTCAGCCTCCTCGACCAGCTTCATGTCACCAGCGAGCCTGCTGTGGACCTGGAGTCTGTTGGCTCCACCAACCCGATGATCGTCGACTCTGACATGGCGTCGCTTGACACGTTCCCCACCAACGTGGTGATCTACAACGAGCTGCCTCCTCGCGAGCATAGTGGCGGGAGCACCGTCACGGAGGTGCTTGTCATCAATAGTGGCAAGCTCGGACGGAGGCGCTCGAGACGCACTCGATGCGGCGCTGTGAGAACTGTCGGCGCCCATCCCAGAAGACTCGGACGCTGAGATGCTGGAGGCACGCCGTGTCCAGCTCCTCGAGAGCGCTGGCCGTCTGGACAGTATGCGACGCCTCTCGGACGCCTACCGGCGCGAGATGGACAGGGCCGTTGGTAGCACACCGACCCCTGACGGGCCTACCCGCATCGGCTCGATCCGGTAGTGTGGCACGACCATCACCAACATGTTCGGGGCAGAGCGCTCCGTCTACGCCACGCCTGCAGAGAACATCCGGGCCGCCCCGGTGGTGACGGATGAGATGGACAAGTACGAGGGTGACGAGCATCGCCACACGACGGAGCGAGTCCACCAGCTCCTAGACGCGGCCGCCGCGCAGCACGAAGCCGGTTGCCGTGCCGAAGCACCCGTCTGGCGGAACGACGAGCCACCCCTTCGCCAGGACCACAGCGCTACATCCCGGATGCCGACTGGTGGCGCCCGCGGAAGAAGAGGCAATGAGCCGGCTGCTAGCCGCAGCCGGACTCGCCTCTCCATTGAGCGTGATGAATACGGCCGCCCTCGGGCAGTGGAGTGGCGATGCGACCCACTTCCCCCTCCGCCTCGTGGAGAGAGGCACCCCACTCCGCCGCCTGTCACGCACCCGATACTCGGCGATCGCCTTGGTCGCCGAGAGGGAGTCGGAGAGAACAATGACCGCCATCGGATCGACCACCTCAACCGATCTCTGGCGCTAGAAGAAGACGCATTGGGCCCACCTTGTTTCGGCCCGCGAAAATGAGACGACCCCATCCCCAAAGGGTTCACCCTCCCGTGAGATACGCCCAAGTACACCAGCTCCGTGAAGCCGGAGGACTGGTTGGTCGACTACTCCACGACCGTCAGCATAGCAAACGGCAACAAGCGCGTTGCCATGAAGTACGTCCCGCTCATGCTTCAAGGAACGACCCGGACGTGGCTCAACAGCCTGAAGCCCCGTAGCATCAACAGCTGGGTTGATTTCATCGAAGCCTTCATCCGCAACTTCTCCAGCACGTACAAGCGGCTTCCCAAGCCCCGACAGATCTCCCTGTGCGTCTAAGGGCCCGGCGAATCGACTCGTGACTATCTCATGCGTTGGGCCGAGCTGCGCAACTCCTGTGAAGGCGTGCACGAGGTCCAGGCAATAGAGTACTTCACCGCTGGGTGCCAAGAAGGCACCCTCCTCAAGCACCGACTTCTCTGCGACAAGCTTGTAACTCTCGACGAACTGTTGATCATCGCTGACAAGCACGCCACGGCCGACTCCTCCATGAAGGCAGAAATCCTAGTTGATGCGTCCGGCAAGGTGGCACCTCAGGCTCCTCGGACTCCGGCTGGTGATGCCAGTCGGTGACAGCATCCAAGCGACAACAAGGGGAAGGCCACCCAGCCGGCTTCCACCAGTCGACAGGTGGCGACAGTCGAGTGTTGGGGAACGTAGTAATTTCAAAATTTTCCTACGCACAGGCAAGATCATGGTGATGATATAGTAACGAGAGAGGAGAGTGTATGTCCACGCACTTCATAGACCGTGGCGAAGCGCTATGACAACGCGTTGATGTAGTCGACGCCTTCACGATCCGACCGATCCAAGTACCGAACGACGGCACCTCCGAGTTCAGCACACGCTCAGCTCGATGACGATCCCCTGACTCCGATCCAGCAAAGTGTCGGGATGAGTTCCACAAGACAACGGGCGCAGGACGATGTTGATGTTCTATCGGCGCAGGCTTCACCTAAACTCCGCGACGATATGACCGAGGTGGAATATGGTGGAAGGGGCACCGCACACGGCTAAGGAACCATCCGTAGATCAACTTGTGTGTCTATGGGGTGCCCCCACCCCGTGATATAAAGGAGGGAGGGAAGAGGAGGCCGCCCTAGGAGGGCGCGCCATGGGGAGTCCTACTCCCACCGGGAGTAGGATTCCCCTTCCTAGTCCAACTAGGAGTCCTTCCATGTATTAGGAGTAGGAGACAAGGAAGGGAAGAGAGAAGGAAGGAAGGAGGGTGCGGCCCCTCCCTAGTCCACCCGGACTAGGCCTTGGGCGATGCAGCCTGCCCTAGGCAGTCCTCTCTTCAGGCCCAATAAGGCCCAATACTTCTCCCGGCGAATTCCTCAACTCTCCCAGACTCAAAAATACCCAATCACTGAACCTTTCCGAACTCCTCAATATAGTCGTCCAATATATCGATCTTTACGCTCGACCATTTCGAGACTCCTCGTCATGTCCCGATCTCATCCGAGACTCCAAACTCCTTCGGTACATCAAAACTCATAAACTCATAATATAACTGCATCAAACCTTAAGCGCATGGATTTCACGGGTTCGAGAACTATGTAGACATGACCTAGAACTATTCTCGGTCAATAACCAATAGCGGGACCTGGATGCCCATATTGGCTCCTACATATTCTACGAAGATCTTTATCGGTCAAACCGAATAACAACATACGTTGTTCCCTTTGTCATCGGTATGTTACTTGCCCGCGATTCGATCGTCGGTATCCAATACCTAGTTCAACCTCGTCACCGGCAAGTCTCTTTACTCGTTCTGTAATGCATCATCCCATAACCAACTCATTGGTCACATTGCTTGCAAGGCTTATAATGATGTGCATTACCGAGAGGGCCCAGAGATACCTCTCCGACAATCGGAGTGACACAACCTAATCTCGAAATACGCCAACTCAACATGTACCTTCGGAGACACCTGTAGTACTCCTTTATAATCACCCAGTTAGGTTGTGATGTTTGGTAGTACCCAAAGTGTTCCTCCGTAAACGGAGTTGCATAATCTCACAGTTACAGGAACATGTATAAGTCATGAAGAAAGCAATAGCAACATACTAAACGATCAAGTGCTAAGCTACCGAATGGGTTGTCAATCACATCATTCTTCTAATGATGTGATCCCACTAATCAAATGACAACACATGTCTATGGTCAGGAAACATAACCATCTTTGATTAATGAGCTAGTCAAGTAGAGGCATACCAGTGACCATAGTTTTGTCTATGTATTCACACATGTATTATGTTTCCGGTTAATACAATTCTAGCATGAATAATAAACATTTATCATGAAATAAGAAAATAAATAATAACTTTATTATTGCCTCTAGGGCATATTTCCCTCATCGAGGACCAGCAGCCGGAGGGGCAGCCAGCGCCCAAGCGTCAGAAGGGCGGCAAGCCCAATTGGTTGCCCGCCTTCTTTTATGAGCAGACCCTAGATGCACCCTGCAAGTTCCATAGCGGCGCGAAGCCGTCCAACCACACCACTCGGAAGTGTCATTGGCTCACCAGAATCGCCAAGGGAGATGGACTCCTGCCTCCGCCGCCTGCCGGCCCGCCGCCTCCTCCGCCCCAGCAGCCGGTGGCCCGGCCAGTCGGTGCCATACAAGACAAGTATCCTGTTGAGCACGAAGCCTATGTTGTGTTCACCAGCGTGGCCGATGGCAAACGCAGCAGACGGCAGCAACAACAAGAAGTACATGCAATGGCATCAGGTACTCCAGAGTTCATGCATTGGTCTGAAAAGCCCATAAGTTGGAGCAGGGCCGACCACCCGGAAGTGATGCCCTCCCCTGGTTCCTACGCCCTGGTTCTAGATGCTACCTTTGCAACAGAGAGGCGGGCAACTCGTTTCTCCAGAGTATTGATAGATGGCGGCAGCAGCATCAATATCCTGTACCATGACACGATGGAGAAGTTGGGAATCAAGCAGAAGCAGCTCCTCCCCAGTTGGACTATACTCCATGGCATAGTCCCTGGCTTTTCCTGCTCACCAATCGGTAAGACCCAAATTGATGTTCTCTTCAGAGACAAGAATCACTTCCGCCGTTAGCCAGTTTGGTTTGAAGTGGTGGACCATGAGAGCCCATACCATGCACTGCTTGGCTGGCCTACCCTGGCCAAGTTCATGGCGGTCCCCCATTACGCTTACCTCAAGATGAAGATGCCGAGTACCAAGGGGATCCTGACTGTAATCAGAGACTACAAGAAGTCGTCCGCCTGTGCCGCGGATAGCAGCCGGCTAGCCGAGTCCCTTGTGATTGTAGCTGAGAAGCGCCTCCTTGACCGGGTGGTGGCGATGGCAGGCAAGAAGCCAGAAATGTCGCCCATCCCCAAGGAGCCGGAGGTTGAGGGCTCGTTCAAGCCGGCAAAAGAAACAAAGAAGATACCCATGGACCCGGAGCACCCGGAGAGGCATGCTGTCATAGGTGCCAACCTTGACAGCAAATAGGAAAATGAGCTCGTCGTTTTCCTCTGTGAGAATCTAGACATCTTCGCATGTTCTCCCAAAGACATGCCGGGTGTTCCGACGGATTTCGCCGAGCACAAGTTACATGTCCAACCTGACACCAAGCCCGTCAGGGAGCCCTTGCGCTACCATATTTGCTGGCCGGCTGGCCGGCTTCCGCTTTGACTTGTCAGCACTCCAAACGGCTAAGTACTTGCCCTCCCACAAAAAGCTAAGTACTCAACCCAGCCACAGTCTGCAGAGCGGCTGTTCGGTTGGCAAGAGGATAGCCAAGGGAGGGCGGCAAAGGAAAAAAGCAAGGAGCATAAAGCAAGAAAAGTCAGAAGCCGGCAAAGCAAAAGCATGAATTGCAACAAAATATTTACATAGATAAAGGCCCACCGGCCAGCATTCAACAGAGTTTGATATACACCCCGCGGGTGGAATTGTGCAAATTTAACCAAAGTTGTCCAAACTAGCGAGCAGAAAAAGAAAAAGATAACATCCTAAGGGGCAGCAGAAGGATCCGGCTGGACGGTGGAGTCAGTGGTGCCGGTTGGTGCAGCAGAAGGCTTTGGCTGGAAGGTGGAGTCGGCGGTGCCGGCTGGTGCAGCAGAAGGCTCCGGCTAGACGTGGAGTCGGCGGCACTAGTTGGGGCGGTAGACGGCTGGACGACAGAGGCGGCGGTGTCCGTTGATGGAATGGGCGGCTAGTCGGTCTCTGCCTGGCCGCCTCCAGCAGCGGTCGGAGCTTTGGAGCGCGGATCATTGCTTGAGGCCCGGTCAGGTTGAGGCTGACCATCCGCTCCAACCCCCGGCACGTCATCCTTGCTTTCCTCCTCCTCCTCCTCCTCCCGTTCATCGTTGGAGTTGATTACTTTAGGTGAATCCTCGCTGTCCTCCGGGTTCAGCCCGAGCCACTCCAGCGGTGCTTCGGCACCTTCTTCGACCACCTCCAGGATGAAGACGCTGGTGTTGGTGTAGTCAGCCACCGCCGCCGCCCTGCTGATAAGTTCGGCTTCCACCGCCACCAGCTCCTCCTGTGCCTCCAGCCGAAACATGGTCAGCTAGGCTAGATCCAGCCTAGGGTACCACGCCTTGACAAACTCCAGGGCTCGGCGCGCCCCTGCCCGGGCTGTAGAGCCCTTCCAGGCCTCCAGGCGGCCGGCCGCCACCTCCAGCCAGTCGACAGTCCGACTGGGGGTGTGTGGAGCCTGCACGCCTGGCCAGAGGGTGGAGATCGCCTGGGCCCCAACGCGCTGAAGGCGGCACAACATCTAATGGGCAGGCCGAAGGCGGGCCTGGATGCTGAGGAGCTGCTTGTTGAGGGTCCGGGGGGCGTCAGCGGCAATTTGCACGCCTTCCGCCCTCCGCTCCTGGCGTTGGGCCTCGATGATCTGGTTCATGGTGATGGAGTGGCCTGGGAAGAAGTCTTTTTGGATAGAAGGCAAGAAAAGCCAAAGGTCTGAAACTAGCAGTCCGCCTAGATAAGGGCCGGCAACTGAAAACAAGAAAGAAAAGAAAACGAAGCTCACCATCGACCAAGTCTTCGATGCTGCTGAAGCAGGCAGTCATCTGCGCCTCCTTGTCGGCCCAAGCGGAGCGCTCGATCTCGAACTCAGCGAGCAGGTCGGTCTCCTTCATCTTCGCCTCCCTCTGAGCCGTCTTGAGGGCCTCCACCTGCTCATGAGCTGAGTGACCACCGGTCACGCCTCGGCCAGCTTGTCTGACTGCCTCCTTGACGCTGCTAGGCGGTGTTGGCTTCGCCCAGCTGCTGCTGCAAGGCGGCGTTGGCCTCTATAAAAAGGGAGGAAGAAAATAATGCCAGTAAAACAACAAAGAAGGGATGCAATTGCCGGGGAGATCCGGCCCGACTGCTTAGCAGTCGGCCCGAATCTCGGGGACTACAGCCCGCGGGTGCACTATCCCGCCCCTGCAGAGAAAACGTTACCAACAAAAATAAAGTCACTGGAAAGATTTGGCCCTACTGCTCAGCAGTCGGCCCGAACCTCGGGGACTACAGCCCGCGGGTGCGCCAGCGCGCCCCCGTGAAGAAAGGAAGTCAAAACTTACTCCGGATCTCGGACAAGTTGGCGGTCTGCTTCTCCAGCTCCCGGACCCCGGAGTTGAAGGTGACAGCATGAAGATTGTGGTAATCCCGCAAGAGGGATATCAGATAAAGTTAGCATTCAACACCTTCAAGGTAAGTTCTGCACCACCCGCCAAAGAGCCGCCCAAACTTGGGGATTACACCTGGGTGCCCCGGCGCCACTCTCACGAAGGAAGAAAGAAGATCAAAATAAAGAGAAGTAAGAAAATTACACAGATGGCTGCCCGCGAACCCAGGAACGCCTTGTTGCATTGCTTGAGGGCTTCGGCTTCGGCCCGGAGTTTGGCCTGGACGTCGAGGGCCGCCTGGTTCAGGGTGCCCCTTCCGCCTCCGAGTACCCAGCCAGCGGGCACGGCACTGGTCGCCTCGGTGTCGGGGACCGATGAGCTCGTGGCACCGACCTCCAGCGGCTGCGGTGCCGAGGCCGCCTTCACAAGACGGCGGCGCGTGGGTGCGCGGACCTCAAGAGTCAGGTCCGTCACCACCTCATTCCCGGCTGGTGGCACCGGCGGGGCGGCCTACTGCTCGTCCTGCGCTCCGCCGGTTAGTGGTGGCGGCGGCATGATGACGTCCGGCATGGCCACGTCGCTGCCCTCCCTCTCCATGACCGTCTGCTCGTCACCGGCTCCCCCAGTCGTCGCCACAAACTCTGGCAGAGGTGGCGCGGTGTTCAGGGGAGTCACGAGCAGTAGCTCCTGGCGGCGTGCGGCCTCTGCAAGCCGCTCCTTCTCCACGGTGTCAGCCTCTGCCTGCGCCAGCTTCCTCGCTGCAGATGTTGCAGCCTTGTCCGCCTCCGCCTTGCCAGGTGGTCGGCTTCCTGTTCCTCATGCACCTCCCGCACGTTCCGCTCCTGCGCCTCCTGGAGGTCGGCGGCCGGGTCGATTCGCCGGCTGGTGGTGGAGGTCTCCGCCGACCTGATGACTGAGGCGGCGGCCGACTTCTCAAGGGTGAGCGGGGACCTGAAATAGGAAGGTAGGATAAAGAAGTTTCCTAGGCCAAATCGGCAAAGCGGAAGGAGCGTAAGAGGAGCGCTTACGCTGATACCATGAGCGGCACCTTTAGATGCCCCTGGAACTTGGCCACCTTGGCCACGGCCTCTTTACGCCTGGTCGTCGCGGCCGGGTTCTTGGGCTTGTTCGGTGCGCTGCCGAATAGGGTGGCGCCTTGCTTCCGCTTGCGCTTGCCGCCTCGGGCGGGCGGCCCGGTAGAGGGGCCTGCGCTAGTGTTGGCAGTGCTCTGGGAGGGCGCGGCTCGTCTTCGCCGTCGTCATATTTGGGCCAGGTTTCCACGCTGCCACCCTCCTCGGAGCCGCCTGCTCCGTCGCTGCCACCTGCTGCGTCGTCCTCCAAGGCGGCCGCCCCCAAGTTGGGGTCTTCCACGTCGCTCACTGCCCGGTCCGGCAGGTAGTCATCACCCGGCCCCACGATGGCGGCCGTCGCTGTAGACATATAAATCTGCGCTCTAGAAGAGGACTTGCATCACGCCAGGAACAAGACTAAAAGACAGAACTAAAGAAGAAATCGAGGGACTTACGGCAGGAGGCGGGTTGTCGCGGGAATACGTCCGCTTTCCGAACCGCCAGGATCCCTCCAACACCTTGAGGTCGGAGATCTCGTTCACCATCCTTGCCACCTTAGTAGTCGGCATCTCCTTCGTGCACATCCTTCTTGGGTCGCCGTGCCCGCTCATCCGACAGATCAGATGAGGGCGACCTTGAAGCGGGAGTACCCAACGCTCGACAAAGGCGATGAGGAGGTCGGAGGCCATGAGGCCCTCGGACTCCTGGAGCACCCGGAGTCGGCCGATGGCGGCAGCCATGTCCGCCGACACCGGCTTCGGCTTGTAGCCCCAGTTGGGCCGAAGCCCGATAGGGGGGCCGGCCTCGTAGGCCGGCAGGTTGATGAAGTCGACAGCCGGGTCGATGTTCTCAACGTAGAAATAAGACTGCTGCCACAGTTTCACCGACTGTGACAACTTGATGACCGGGAAAGCATTCCTTTCGCCGGCCGTTGCACGACGACGAATCCGCCGCACTCGGCCACCGTCTCCTTGGCGGAGGTTCCCAGCTTGCCGTAGAAGAACGCTCCCCACAACTCGAGTGTGGGGAGGATGCCGCGGTAGCCCTTGCACGCCGTGACAAAGGCGGAGAGCAGCGTCACGGTGTTGGGCGTCAGGTGATGCGGCTGGAGGTGGTTGAAGTCCATGAACGAGCGGAGGATGGGAGGCTGAAGCCACGGAGGAAGTGCGAGCGGAAGGCGAACCGCTCGTCCCCCTTCGGCGCCGGCAAAATTTCCTCCGCCGGCGGCACCCGCGCCTTGACGAATGCCGCATTGGGCATCCGGCGCGTGTTCCGGAGGAAGGTGAGGTAATCCTCTATCACCGTCGAGCCGTCCCATTCGCCTCCCTTCTCACGCCATGGCCTCGAGCAGAGTTGTGAGGGGAGGAGAAGCACGATGGCGGCGAACTGCGGTAGCACCACGGCGAGCACTAAGCGGCGGCAGTAGCGGTGGCGGAGAGAGCAAGTGGAGGAAGAGAGTGTGGGGAGGAGGGCCCGCGTGCTCTGCTGCCCCCTTCCTCCCCCTACTTATAGCCCTCGGGCTGCGAAGCCGAGGGGGTGGGGCATGGGATCGTGGGATTAACTGCGCCCACGACCCCCCCGATTACTGCGTGAAGTTACTGCGCCTTAAAATGCCCACGGGAATCGCAACCGCGCACCCCGGCCGCAGCGGATCCACCCGCGTGCCGAGGCCTGGTAGTGGTGGGCCCGGCCCACTGTCACATTCCATTAGGAGCGTGGGGTGGCAGGCTGGCCGGGCTGACGTGCGCCGCATGGCGTGCTTGTGGCGGGCAGGCCTATGAAGCTTAGCAGGCACGCCACCTGTTTCCCGCCTTGGTGTTCAAGATCGGCCGATGATCCCGCCTTGTCAAAACTAACTCCAACAGTCGGTGCGTCACAAGGCGGATCAAGCTTCTTGCTCATGACGCGGAGAAAGGGGAAGCTGCTGAGACTTCCCGACCCCTCGGCCGCGGCGCATCACCATCTTCGGGGACTAATGTCGGAGTAATGGGCCACGGGTAGCCTCACCTGAGCCCCTGAACCTTTCAAGACTTTGGGCCGGCTTCACCCCACGAGACCTCTTACTGACGCGTCGCCTTCCTGTGCCCGGCTGGCTAAATGGTCGGCTGCCCGAAGACGGCCAAGCACCAGCAGACGACACCAAGACCGGCCGGCTCCTAGCAGACGGCCTCCGGAGAGGCCGGCGACTAGCAGGCGGCCACTCGGCGCCCTCAGAGTCTACGCCCTCATCAAGAGGACAAGGCAGGGTGGGGCTACAGCGTAGTCCCTCGCCCCCGAATCTTGGACTTGGCGTGGCCACAGTGCCCCGTACGGGCGAAGATCTCCGCACGACGCAGCAGTGTTGCCACTCCCCCCTTGATGTCACTCCTGACAGGCGGAGTCCTGTTCCCCACGACAACCTGCTGGTACGGCCCGCAGGCGGCGACCCCTACCAGGCAGCTAGAGCCCGGAAGGCGGCAGAAGCCAGACCAGTCGCACTACAAGAAATATGTCAACTTGTGACCTTGACTATTGGTCACTGAAAGGTCGTGGTTTTTCATTTGCGACCTTTTTATGACCAAAAAGAGAAGGTCAAAAGCTGGCGGTCGTTAACTGACTATAGCGACCTTCTCTATGAGAAGGTCGTAGACGTTTACGACCAAAACAGAAGGTCGTTGAACCCATGACCTTTTGTTTTGGTCACTAGCTGTCTGCCCAGGCCACGTCGGATCCGACGTGGCAATCTGACGTGGCAAAACTACGACCAATTGAAAAGGTCACTGACAAGATTCAGCCCGGTCCGATTAGGTATTTTACATGGGCCAAGCCCACTAATTCAGCCTTTTTCATTATCATTTCTGTTGTCATTCTGGTTGGCTACATGGGCCTGGCCCAATATTTCAGCACTTCTCTTTCTGGGCTAAGGCCTTTCTGGCTCAATGTTTTAGTTTTTTTCTTCAAAAAATGGGTCCAGTACTCAAATGGGTCCTAATTGTCAGGTTGTAGTATGTGGGTCCATGTTTTCAATTCATCAGTAAATGAATAAACAATATTCAAATCAGAGCAGACAGAAACCACACATAATACTTCAAATAACAGCCAAAATAATCTTGTTACATCATATAACTTAGATATAATGCTAATCACAGCCACAAGCTCTACAAATGTAATCACGACCATAAGCTCTACAAATGTAATCACAGCCACAAGCTCTACAAGTCTCTACAAATGTAATCACATCCACAAGCTCTACAAGTGCCTTCTGACAGCTTCAAGTGGCCCTTCATGGCGGCAGGAAGATGGTTCCTATAATCCTATCACCCTTCATGGGCATCAGAGTGATGGCAGGGAAAAGGATTACCTGCAAAAGCCAAATTTATACAAGATATTAGCCTTTCAGTCGTGCAGAATATCAGAGACACATGCTTCATCATGAAAGGGCATAGAAATGTAAAATGCATTTTTTTACAAAGGGCGTACAATTGCAAATTTACTATCCACAAAATTAAATTAGAAAAAACAAATAAAATAGTGAGGTGTAAAAGATGTCAGCCTTAGTGTTTCTACTTCCTACAAATGACCAAGACCATGCTATTTCAACCTTTTGTAGAACACACTATTCTATAACAGTATATATTGAGCTTGCTACAGCAGAAGCTTGAATTTATGGTTTCTATACTTCTACATTATACAGCCTCAGTAATATAGACCAGTTTGTTAAACTTCAGAGGTTGAGATCAAGGCCTATCAAGTAAATCATATATATGCATTAAAAAACAAGGCCATATGGACCAATGCATCATAATTATCAGTTTTAAACACTACAGGACCAGAAAGTAGGTGCTGCTTCAAATTGAAAAACTCTCATCATTAAGATTAGCGATTTAATCTTACTAAACATAGGGGCATGTACAACGTGAGAGCACACTACAGCCGGGACTTACACGCAAAGATCCTGCAATTTTATGCACAACAACAGCTGGTTAGCTATATGAACAGAAACATTAAGCACTAGCACTCACTGTTATCTTCAAATTAGCTAACAGAACATTTGCCAGAAAGCATGTACAAACAGCACTAGAATATAAAGTAACAAATATGTACTTGACATTTTCCCACAATAAATATCTCAATTCGAGCAAAAGATCTAACAAAGCATGAATGAGCAAGCAACACATAACATAAACATTTACAACAGAAACATCTCAGTTGACGATCTTAGACGTGAATATGGATATAAGTGCACATCAACTACTTTTGCATAAGCACACCATATCTATACCTTGATGTTTCGAGGTTGGTTTTGCCGTGGACTCACAATCCACATCCGACAGCCCACCATCATGTATATACGTCCAAACCATAAAAATAGCTGTCAAACAACAAGGTAGTGCAAAGAAATTAAGTAAACTATTGTGCTGGATCACTATCATTATTGTTCCATAGAGTTTATGTGTACATTGGCCAATAATTGATGAGGGTTGATGCAATGGATGCTGGCTTGGCAACCATAGTAGTTTAGGCAGAACAGTGTAAACCCACACAAATGCTAGTAATTCCATCATATTAAGGACCATTTTATCAGGTTCATGTGTATACTAATCACTACAAGAAGCAACATGACAGCAGTACCACCGTGATCATCAAAGGAAGGAACATATTTTCCTCTGCTCAACTTATCCTAAGGATGACGTGTTATTAAACTTTGGAAAACACAGTATGACTATGACAGCTGCAGCAAGTCCTACACTAAACTAAGCGATCATAATTTCTAACAACAACAATCATCATCAGCAAGTCCTAACTTAACCGCAGCAAAGAGAAGAAGAGAAGAGAGGACAATAGAAGAAAAGAGATGAGAAGCTTCTGTCAATGAAAAAGAACTACTCATCTTTTCAAATTAATCAAATGAGTACCTCTACACTGCATGTTTAATTAAAGTAACTGGAAATGTTTTAGTTAATTTAAATTAACAGAAAAAGAGCTATGCTAATCGCTTAATAGTAAAGGGTATTATTAAAATTAACTCAAAATGGTTTCAGCTTAAATTGAAGAAAAAGGTTTCAGCTTAATCAAGAGAGGTTCCATTTACTCTAAATATTTAGATGCTTAGTTACAGAATTAGGAGGAAAAGTTGTTACATGCTAGTAGAAGTAGCTTCAAATTTACAACTTCATTTCGCATAAATTTACAACTTCATTTCAGAATTAGTAGTACAACTTAATTTAAAATTTACAACTTCATTTCATCAATCCAGTGTTATAGGCTAGCAGCAAGAGCAAGGAACTGCAAGATTAACAAAGCTACGTAAAATCAACAACCTACTCCAAAGGAATATTCATCTCAGATATTAATCAACAAGCTACAGAATATCACATGTGAGAGGATTTATTTAGTACTCTAATGTATATATTAATCTTTTAGCATGAAACAAACACATGGATAGCTACACGCTGCAGAGTAAAGTAAACATGGACACCAAGACAGCATCAGATTATAAATATCATTCATGCAACACGTGCATTTTCCTTTCAGTAAGACAAAGGACAGAAATGGTGGTTCGAGTTTCGCTGAAATTCAACCAAAATCTGAATTCTGCTGGGGCTGGGCGTGCGTGCATGTAGGTGTCACCAAATGTTTCGGACAGAAGCCTTGGTGTGGAGTTTCATGTGTCAAGCGCCGAACTGAGCACACACCATCAAGCTCAAAAACTCCTATGATTGCTTGCTCTGGCTCCTAAGCACATATGAACAAATCAAAAAGGAAACAAGACAAAAACAGAAATAATATAAATCTTGCAAGTTGCAACAGAACAAAACAGAAATAATATAAATCTTGCAACTTGCAACAGATACACATAGTTGGAAATTTGAAACAAAGAAAAATAAATCGCCATAGTAGAGGCGTATACAAACATGATCTACAAAGTCATGAAGCAATGTGCAGTGGAAGATCTAAACGATATTAACAAAACCATGGTTTTTTCTGTGTATAAAAAAAGAGCTCCGGATCTCTTTTTTTAAAAAGAGCAGTATTTACTGTAGTTTTTGATACTAAGGTTTTTTTAATACTTTGCTATCAAACATAGCCTAACTTATTTTGCACGTACATGTTCTCTGCTTGGTATAAAGTATAAACTATGATCACATAGTGAGCAAGAACAAACAATGAATCTTGCATCCATAGTATCTCCTACCAATTTCAATAGTGCAAAATCAGCACACTTCAACATAAGCTCATCGCTTAAGCACTTGAGCCAAAAAGAAACGTTGAAGCCGCTGCACCAAAATACTAAAAAAACTGCACGTTTAATCAGCTAAGCGTACAACAGGTTCAGGAGAAGCACATGACACCACAACAAGCACATCTACAGGCAGCAGCTATTGGATATGATGCTCGCTTACATTGGCAGCAGCTTAGCATATATAGCAGGAGCGGTGTCTGCTGACCCACTGCCGATCCTCGTCGCGCTTGTCCAACCAAATCTCCTAACTCCGGTCAACGCTCCACCCTCGCGTCCGGGGTACCTGCAGAGAGACATAGAAATTAAGAGAGAAATCTGGAGGGGGTAGGGGGAGAGGCATGAGGGGGAGGCTCACGATGGTCAGGATCTCGGGAGGACGGCGCCGTGGCGGCCGCAGAGGGGAAGGCAGCGCATCAACACCCACCTTTCCATGCTGCCCAGCCTCCTCCCGTCTGCCTCCCAGGTGAGCTCGGCGAGGTGGTGCGGCACGTGCGGGTGCTGCGGGAAGATGCAGACGGCTGCGTGGTGGCGGACGTGGTCGTGCCGGGGGAGAGCGACGAGGTGGGCGTGGAGGAGGAGCGCTGGGACGCCAAGCGTGTTAGGGCGTCGGTGTGCACTCCGTCAGCGCCAGGGCGGTCCGCGCGGAGATCGCCACCATCGGCGGGAGGACGCGGACGAGGTGGGCATGGAGGAGGAGCAGCGAAGCGACCGGAGTAGCCGACGGCTGCCAGATCGGGGGACGGTTAGGCGGAAATCCTAACCCTAGCAGAGAAGGAGGGGGATGCCATGGTCGCGCCATGAAGACGAGATGAGGGGGGTGATGGAGATGAGGTCATCGGTGGGTGGGGGCAGCGGTGGTGGATGGGGTTGGTGGCAGCGGTGGTGGATCGGGATGGTGGCGGCGGTGGTGGATGGGGATGGCGGAGACGAGGGACAGTAGGCGGGGCGGCCTCGATCCGATCTGGAGAAAGAAAGGGTGGGTGGGTAGGTGGATTAGGGTTTTGGTATTTCAGAAGATCCACCGTTGGATGGGTGCGTGGTGGACGGCTTAGATCGTGTCTAGCTTGGTGATCCGCGTGGAGGTGGTTCCTCGCTCCTCATTGGCTGGCTGTCTCGCGCTCGAATATCCAAAATTTGGACTCAAATCTCTGGGTTTTTTAAATGCCTACAAATCTATTGCAAATTTGGATCACGCCATTTTCCAAATTTGGATCATGTCCTGCTAAGTATCTATTTAATCAGAGAAACACCAAAAAAATTCCAGGATTCAACCACTAGCTAGGAACGGTCATTCCCGCCATTTAGACCGCATTTTGAAACGGGCATAAAAAATTCAAAAAAAATCAAAAAATTGGAAAACCTTTGCATTGTTTGATTATATGTGGTAAAGTTACCAGGAAAAATAATTAACTTGTAATACGGCAATTCTTTTTAAAAAGTGTTCTCAGAAATGAGCTATCATGTGTGAAGATTCATGGCTTTCAACCCAAATGATCAATCTTATGGCCACATTCATGGCATAGTTTGTTCAAATGATCTCATATTGTGCACAAGGGTGCATATTGGAATGGAAAACAATGTTGCCTAAGGAAGTTTTCATTTTCTTTGGACGAAAAAACCATTTTCCATTTTCTGAGTCCCCCAAATGAGGTTTTTTTGTGAAGGACCTACCATATATTTGTTGAAAAATTGGACCAAATCATTTTTCTAAAATACTAGGCCATATTTAATGCACAATTGACCAAATGGTTGGGTGTAAAAAGTTTTGATCCACCTCTGGTGAAAAAGACAAATTCCCGCCGATTCAACTGGAAGCGGGTCAAATTTGAACTGCAGCTGTCTCGTAGTTTGCTATTTATTTTTTCCAAAAATCATTGCTAGTTACACAAGTACCTATTTAATCAGAGAAACATCAAAAAATTTCCAAGATTCAACCACTAGGTAGGAATGGTCAAGCCCGCCGTTTTGCCCGCATTTTGAAACGGGCATAAAAATTCAAAAAAAATCTAAAAATTGGAAAACCTTCGCATTGTGTCATTATATGTGACCAAGTTTCTAGGAAAAATAATAAACTTGTAATACGGAAATGATTTTAAAAAAGTGTTCTCAGAAATGAGCTATCATGCGTGAAGATTCATGGCTTTCAAGCCAAATGATCAATCTTATGGCCACATTCATGGCATAGTTTGTTCAAATGATCTCATATTGTGCACAAGGGTGCATCTTGGAATCCAAAGAATGTTGCCTAAGGAAGTTTTCATTTTCTTTGCACGGAAAATTCATTTTCCATTTTTCGAGTGCCCCAAATGAGGTTTTTTTGTGAAGGACCTACCATACAATTGTCAAAAAATTGGACCAAATCATTTTTCTAAAATACTAGGACATATTTAATGCACAATTGACCAAATGGTTGGGTGCAAAAAGTTTTGATCCACCTCTGGTGAAAAAAACAAATTCCCACCGATTTAGTTGGAAGCGGGTCAAATTTGAACTGTAGCTGCCTCATAGTTTGCTATTTACTTTTTCCAAAAATCATTTCTAGGTACATAAGTATCTATTTAATCAGAGAAACATTAAAAAATTTCCAAGATTCAACCACTAGGTAGGAACGGTCAAGCCCGCCGTTTTGACCGTATTTTGAAACGGGCATAAAAAATTAAAAAAAATCAAAAAATTGGAAAACGTTCGCATTGTGTCATTATATGTGACCAAGTTTCCAGAAAAAATAATAAACTTGTAATATGGTAATTATTTTAAAAAAAGTGTTCTAAAAAATGAGCTATCATGCGTGAAGATTCATGGCTTTCAAGCCAAATGATCAATCTTATGGCCACATTCATGGCATAGTTTGTTCAATTAATCTCATATTGTGCACAAGGGTACATCTTGGAATTCCAAACAATGTTGCCTAAGGAAGTTTTCATTTTTTTGCACGGAAAATTCATTTTTCATTTTCCGAGTGCCCAAAAGGAGGTTTTTTTTGTGAAGGAACTACCAAATAATTGTTGCAAAAATGGACCAAATCAATTTTATAAAATACTAGGCCATATATATTGCACAATTGACAGAATGGTTGGGTGTCAAATTTTTTGATCCACCTCTAGTGAAAAAGACAAATTGTCGTCGATTCAGTTGGAAGCGGGTCAAATTTGAACTGCAGCTGCCTCATAGTTTGCTCTTTATTTTTTCCAAAAATCATTTCTAGGTAAATAAGTATCTATTTAATCAGAAATACATGGTTTGATGGCGAGACATCGAGGTTTGGACGGTGGCCGAGGGCCCCAACTCTAGAGCGCCAGAAGCTCAAGATGCTCGCCAAGGTGGTCACCGCGTGACCGTGGCGTGCCATGTGTTCAGGCGGCCTAGGCATGTCTAGTGGGTTGGGCACTCCCGGTAGGTGCTAGGAAGAAAATCACAACATAAGATTCTCACGAGGAGACCGATCGATGCTTAAACATGAATAAGCAGCCAAGTGTTTGATTTGCGGTACGGGAAATGCACATGGCTAATGGGCGTGAGTTTTGGCTGAGAATGATCAGTTACTAAGAAGACCGTCTTCACAAATTTTCACCTCAAAAGAGGAGCCTAGGTGGTACTTGCTTTACAAACTACCACACCGGACATAAATACTGAATGTTGAAGCTGGGCTCAAAATAATGAATGGATTGAGCTGGCATTTGGTGGAGGATGGTTATTTGGGCATAGGAAAGCATCAGAGAAAAGGGATACCATGTGGACATGCCAAAGTGGTACTTCCTTCACAAAGTGTTGCTCAATGTAATAGGAAAATGAATATTTTCGAATTATTTTTGAACTAGGCAAGGAATGTTTTTACATATTTGACGAAGATATGACCCAAAGAATTTATGAGATTTTTTTGGGAATTTTGGAAATGACAGGAATATGGGTTGCTTCACAACCTAGGTCAAAAACTGCCACATGGACATGACACATAGGCAAAACTGATGAGGTGGCGCCTAGTCACAACAACCCACCACAATTTACAAGGCTATGACCATCTATATTGGTCGTTAACAACTAGAAATAAGGCAGCGGACTAGCACTGTTTGCTTTATGACCTTTTCGTGTAAGGAAATTTCGACCTTTCTGACCAAAATGGTCGCAATGGTTTAGGGTTTGGAGCCCCTCGAACAGCTTTTGACCAATTGGTCTGAAATGGTCATAGATCTATGACCAATTCTTCCAGGGTCATTGACAGAAGGTCACTAGTTGACATATTTCTTGTAGTGTCGGACCTGAGGGAGGCCAGCCTCCGTCAGGGGGCCAGCCCCTCCCTCGGGGCCCGTGTGCAATCAACCAGATAAGACGTGGTGTGGCTACAGTAATCTCCCACCAGGCGGCGGGACTGTAGCCACACTCAGCTGACCAAGCCCGCGTCATTAGCAGCACGGCTATAGTGAACAACCACCAACTAGACCCGCCAGCGGCGGGAGCGGCCTGTCGGCTCCGTACTGGACTAGTCGGCGGGGCCCACCAGGCGGCGGGCCCTAGTAGTCGGCGGAGAAGCCGGAGACCAGAGACACTGACAGTCGGGTCCAGCACCCGGCCAGATTACCGTTGTACCCCTGGGGGGTAGGCCTATATAAACCCCCCAGGGCACCCATGCAAAGGGTTCCCACTCCATTAGAACTAGCTAATCCCCTAGAGGAAGAAGAGAGCTAACTTGCCTCCTTCTGCCTCTATCACATAGCTCAAGGAGCACCATTGTATCACTTGTGCCTTAGTGATCATGCGGAGACCCTGCAGAGCAGGAATAGGGGTGTTATCTACTAGGAGAGCCTTGAACCTGGGTAAGGTTCGCCGGCGTACGTGTCTACTCCTTATCCCGCTTCCGGGCACCGGTGACGTTCTACTCGTTCCCACCATGATAAGCCATCCTTTGGCATATGTCACACCCAACCCCCGACAATATCGATCTTTACGTCTCGACCATTTCGGGACTCCTCGTCATGTCCATGATTATATCCGGGACTCCGAACTACCTTCGGTACATCAAAACACAAAAACTCATAATACCGATCATCATCGAACTTTAAGCGTGCGGACCCTATGGGTTTGAGAACTATGTAGACATGACCGAGACACGTCTCTGGTCAATAACCAATAGCGGAACCTGGATGCTCATATTGGCTCCTACATATTCTACGAAGATCTTTATCGGTCAAACCGCATAACAACATACGTTGTTCCCTTTGTCATCGGTATGTTACTTGCCCAAGATTCGATCGTCGGTATCTCAATACCTAGTTCAATATTGTTACCGCAAGTCTCTTTACTCGTTACGTAATGCATTATCCCACAACTAACTCATTAGCTACATTGCTTGCAAGGCTTATAGTGATGTGCATTACCGAGAGGGCCCAGAGATACCTCTCCGACAATCGGAGTGACAAATCCTAATCTCGAAATACGCCAACTCAACATGTACCTTCAAAGACACCTGTAGAGCTCCTTTATAATCACCCAGCTACGTAGACGCTTTGGTAGCACACAAAGTGTTCCTCCGTAAACGGAGTTGCATAATCTCATAGTCATAGGAACATGTATAAGTCATGAAGAAAGCAATAGCAACATACTAAACGATCAAGTGCTAAGCTAACGGAATGGGTCAAGTCAATCACATCATTCTCCTAATGATGTGATACCGTTAATCAAGTGACAACTCATGTCTATGGCTAGGAAACACAACCATCTATGATAAACGAGCTAGTCATGTAGAGGCATACTAGTGACACTATGTTTGTCTATGTATTCACACATGTATTATGTTTCCGGTTAATACAATTCTAGCATGAATAATAAACATTTATCATGATATGAGGAAATAAATAATAACTTTATTATTGCCTCTAGGGCATATTTCCTTCAGTCTCCCACTTGCACTAGAGTCAATAATCTAGATTACACAGTAATGATTCTAACACCCATGGAGCCTTGGTGCTGATCATGTTTTGCTCGTTGAAGAGGCTTAGTCAACGGGTCTACAACATTCAGATCCGTATGTATCTTGAAAATCTCTATGTCTCCCACCTGGACTTGGTCCCAGATGGAATTGAAGAGTCTCTTGATGTGCTTGGTTCTCTTGTGAAATCTGGATTCTTTTGCCAAGGCAATTGCACCAGTATTGTCACAAAAGATTTTCATTGGACCCGATGCACTAGATATGACACCTAGATCGGATATGAACTCCTTCATCCAGACTCCTTCATTTGCTGCTTCCGAAGCAGCTATGTATTCCGCTTCACACGTAGATCCTGCCATGACGCTTTGTTTAGAACTGCACCAACTGACAGCTCCACCGTTCAATATAAACACGTATCCGGTTTGCGATTTAGAATCGTCCAGATCAGTGTCAAAGCCTACATCGATGTAAACATTTACGACTAGCTCTTTGTCACCTCCATAAACGAGAAACATATCCTTAGTCCTTTTCAGGTATTTCAGTATATTCTTGACCGCTGTCCAGTGATCCACTCCTGGATTACTTTGGTACCTCCCTGCTAAGCTAATAGCTAAGCACACATCAGGTCTGGTACACAACATTGCATACATGATAGAGCCTATGGCTGAAGCATAGGGAACATCTTTCATTTTCTCTCTATCTTCTGCAGTGGTTGGGAATTGAGTCTGACTCAACTTCACACCTTGTAATACAGGCAAGAACCCTTTCTTTGCTTGATCCATTTTGAACTTTTTCAAAACTTTATAAAGGTATGTGCTTTGTGAAAGTCCAATTAAGCGTCTTGATCTATCTCTATAGATCTTGATGCCCAATATATAAGCATCTTCACCGAGGTCTTTCATTGAAAAACTTTTATTCAAGTATCCTTTTATGCTATCCAGAAATTCTATATCATTTCCAATCAACAATATGTCGTCTACATATAATATCAGAGATGCTACAGAGCTCCCACTCACTTTCTTGTAAATACTGAGGCTTCTCCAAAAGTCTCAGATAAAACCATATGCTTTGATCACACTATCAAAACGTTTATTCCAACTCCGAGATGCTTGCACCAGTCCATAAATGGATCGCTGGAGCTTGCACACTTTGTTAGCACCTTTTGGATCGACAAAACCTTCCGGTTGCATCATATACAACTCTTCTTCAGAAATCCATTCAGGAATGTAGTTTTGACATCCATTTGCCAAATTTCATAATCATAAAATGCGGCAATTGCTAACATGATTCGGACAGAATTAAGCATCGCTACGGGTGAGATAGTCTCATCGTAGTCAACCCCTTGAACTTGTCGAAAACCTTTCGCAACAAGTCGAGCTTTGTAGACAGTTACATTACCATCAGCGTAAGTCTTCTTCTTGAAGATCCATTTATTCTGGATGGCTTGCCGATCATCGGGCAAGTCAACCAAAGTCCATACTTTGTTTTCATACATGGATCCCATCTCAGATTTCATGGCTTCAAGCCATTTTGCGGAATCTGGGCTCATCATCACTTCCTCATAGTTCGTAGGTTCGCCATGGTCAAGTAACCGTACCACTCTAGTGCGGATCTTACTCTGGTAGACCTACGAGGTTCAGTAGTAACTTGATCTGAAGTTTCATGATCAATATCATTAGCTTCCTCACTGATTGGGTAGTTCTCACAGGAACCGGTTCTTGTGATGAACTACTTTCCAACAAGGGAGCAGGTACAGTTACCTCATCAAGTTCTACTTTCCTCCCACTCACTTATTTCGAGATAAACTCCTTCTCTAGAAAGGATCCGAATTTAGCAACGAAAATCTTGCCCTCAGATCTGTGATAGAAGGTGTACCCAATAGTCTCTTTTGGGTATCCTATGAAGACACATTTCTCCGATTTGGGTTCGAGCTTATCTGGTTGAAGTTTCTTCACATAAGCATCGCAACCCCAAACTTTAAGAAACGACAACTTTGGTTTCTTGCCAAACCACAATTCATAAGGCGTCGTCTCAACGGATTTCGATGGTGCCCTATTTAACGTGAATGCAGCTGTCTCTAAAGCATAACCCCAAAACGATAGCGATAAATTAGTAAGAGACATCATTAATCGCACCATATATAGTAAAGTATGATTACGACGTTCGAACACACCATTACGTTGTGGTGTTCCGGGTGGCGTGAGTTGTGAAACTATTCCGCATTGTTTCAAATGTAGACCAAACTCGTAACTCAAATATTCTCCTCCACGATCAGATCGTAGAAATTTAATTTTCTTTTTATGATGATTTTCCACTTCACTCTGAAATTCTTTGAACTCTTCAAATGTTGCAGACTTATGTCTCATTAAGTAGATATACCCATATCTGCTCAAATCATCAGTAAAGGTCAGAAAATAATGATACCCGCCGTGAGCCTCAATATTCATTGGACCACATACATTAGTATGTATGATTTCCAATAAATTTGTTGCTCGCTCCATAGTTCCGGAGAACGGCGTTTTAGTCATCTAGCCCATGAGGCACGGTTCGCAAGTACCAAGTGATTCATAATCAAGTGATTCCAAAAGTCAATCAGTATGGAGTTTCTACATGCGCTTTACATCAATATGACCCAAATGGCACTGCCACAAATAAGTTGCACTATCAATATCAACTCTGCATCTTTTGGCTTCAACATTATGAATATGTGTATCACTACTATCAAGATTCAATAAAAATAGACCACTCTTCAAGGGTGCATGACCTTAAAAGATATTACTCATATAAATAGAACAATCATTATTCTCTGATTTAAATGAATAACCATCTCGCATCAAACAAGATCCAGATATAATGTTCATGCTTAACGCTGGCACCAAATAACAATTATTCAGGTCTAAAACTAATCCCGAAGGTAGATGTAGAGGTAGCGTGCCGACCGCGATCACATCGACTTTGGAACCATTTCCCACGCGCATCGTCACCTCATCCTTAGCCGATCTTCGCTTAATCCGTAGTCCCTGTTTCGAGTTGCAAATATTAGCAATAGAACCAGTATCAAATACCCAAGTGCTACTGCGAGCATTAGTAAGGTACACATCAATAACATATATATCACATATACCTTTGTTCACCTTGCCATCCTTCTTATCTGCCAAATACTTGGGGCAGTTCCGCTTCCAGTGACTAGTCCCTTTGTAGTAGAAGCACTCAGTCTCAGGTTTAGGTCCAAACTTAGGTTTCTTCTCTTGAGCGGCAACTTGCTTGCCATTCTTCTTGAAGTTCCCCTTCTTCTTCCCTTTACCCTTTTTCTTGAAACTGGTGGTCTTGTTGACCATCAACACTTGATACTCCTTTTTTATTTCTACCTACGTAGCTTTTAGCATTGCGAAGAGCTCGGGAATAGTCTTGTTCATCCCTTGCATATTATAGTTCATCACGAAGCTCTTGTAGCTTGGTGGCAGTGATTGAAGAATTCTGTCAATGACACTAGCTATCATCAGGAAGATTAACTCTCAGTTGAATCAAATGATTATTATACCCAGACATGTTGAGTATATGTTCACTGACAGAACTATTCTCCTCCATCTTGCAGCTATAGAACTTATTGGAGACTTCATATCTCTCAATCCGGGCATTTGCTTGAAATATTAACTTCAACTCCTAGAAAATCTCATATGCTCCATGACGTTCAAAACGTCGTTGAAGTCCCGATTCTAAGTCGTAAAGCATGGCACACTGAACTATCGAGTAGTCATCAGCTTTGCTCTGCCAGACGTTCTTAACATTGTCAGTTGCATCTGCAGCAGGCCTGGCACCCAGTGGAGCTTCCACGATGTAATTCTTCTATGCAGTAATGAGGATAATCCTCAAGTTACAGACCCAGTCCATGTAATTGCTACCAATCTTTCAACTTAGCTTTCTCAAGGAACGCATTAAAATTTAACGGAACAACAGCACGGGCCATCTATCCACAATAACATAGACAAGCAAAAATACTATCAGGTACTAAGTTCATGATAAATTAAAGTTCAATTAATCATACTAGTCATCAACCCGTGCATCTGCACGGGCTAGTATTAACAATTTCATTAATAGTTAACTTGTAAATAACATCCACATACTAAATCTATTCATTTTTAAGCATTTGCATTAGGAAGATGGGAGCGATAATTTGATGTTTTTTTTAATATCTAAGATCTTCCAACTAAACACATAAAAAAACAAAAACAAACTTGTCTATGAAGTGCTAAATAGAGTCAAATTGTCTTATTGGTAAGTGGATACACTATTTAGAAGTTTTGCAACAACATTTTTTTTCTTTTCCTTCTTCTCCTTAAATGAACTATATATGTTCGGCTTGATTTCTTTTTTCTGCGCGGTAGCTTGGTCTCCCTAACGAGGAATGCATAAGCCGAGTTACCTTTTCCAACAGGTAATTGCTTTCATGCATGGACAAATATATTTCATGCATGGGCGCCAATACTACTTCCAAGATGTACCGGTAGCGTCATGTAGTCAAAGTCAATAATAAGAAATTGTGACGCGCTGCGCAAAGCTTTAATTTTACACGGTCCTGCCTCTGCTGGTGCTGCTGCCATCCTCCTCCACGTACATGTTTGCTAGAATTTCCTTACTTAGGTGTGTAGGTTTAACTTCTCTCCTAGAAGAAAAAAAAATTGCGTCCATTGTCAATGCTATAAATTAGAACCTTAACCAAGGCAGCAAATGGTGGCTAACCTCCGAAGAAAATTACCAAGGATAAGCCCATTATGTGTGACACAAAAATAAGGACATAACAACAAAACTAAACAAAAGCATGGTAAGATGTACTATCTAATCCAACCTTATAATATAGTATAGGGCCTTGCTTCGGTAGACCCCCCTCCCCCCCAACAAAACGTAGAAGGGCAGATTGGTCATACGAAAGAAGGGTATGCCCACCTCGTATTATACGGATGTAGCTGGCGTCGAGACCGCGACATGCAAAAAAAAAACTGCCCGCACGATCTACCCGCCCACCCCATCTACTCGCCCGCCCACCCCGTCTACTCGGCGCCCCATCCGATCGCCGCCGCCGCGGATCGCTGCCCTCCGACCCGCTCGACGCCGCCGTCGCCGTCCCCAACGGCGTCGCCCAAGCATCTCATCGTCATCGCCCACCACCCGAACGTGAAGGCACCCCGTCTACTCGCCCGCCCACCTCGTGTACTCACCCGCCCCATCCGATCGCCGGCGCCGCGGATCGCCGCCCTCCGACCCCGTCCGACGCCGCCGTCGCCATCCCAACGGCGTGCGTTGCCGCATCTCACCGTCATCATCCACCCCCCGGACGTGAAGGGCCCGACGTGCCACGCCGCCTCCGCACCACTCTCCCCACCCCTCGTCGCAGATCGTGCGAAACATCCGGCCGGTGGCTCGTCGTGCACGTCGCCGGCTGCTAGATTCAAGGCGGGGACAGCTGCCGTCGTCTAACGCCGGCAACGCCTACACCGCGGGGCAAGGTTTGTCATCTAAACCTAGCGGTCATGATGGATAGAAGTTAGGGCTAGTTAAGTGACGAATCTAGGATGTAAATGGAGGCCAGACTTATTTAAGGAACGCTTATTTATGTCATGACGACATCACACAATATGCACAAACTGCTGGGCAACCTCAACTAGTTGTTTCACACAACACAAAAAAGTGTTGTTTGAACCATTGCATTAAAAAAAAATTCATGGTAGCTGCTGGGTTCATGGATTACACGTCTTTCTCTTTTTTTGCAAACCAACATGAGTTTTTGTCCTTGTTGTAATCAACACTTCAAATGTTTTGCAGTTCTGTGAGTTAGCGTGTTGACATGGACGAAGAATCCGCATTCGGGAGGGACGAGAATGGTACTGATAAGGTGACTAAGACCGATAACGATAACTTGAACGAAGATGATGACAGCAGCGACAATGATTCCGTCTCGTCATATGATATCTTACCTCCGAAGGATTTTGATAATAATGAACATGGCGCAAATAGCGAAAACGTAAGTGGCATATATTTTTTTATTTTTGAATTTGCAAAGTATGGCATGGCTAATCAGATATCTTTATGTACAAATTTACAGGAAGATGTGGATGTTGACAATGTGCAACATAGTTGGCAGGAATCATTTGCAGATAACTTGAGCCAGGTTAGTTGATAGATGTTGTACATCGATAAATATTATGATTTAAATGATAATAATTGACATATATATATTCAAATGAATATTGTAGGAGGAGTCAGATGGTCCGAGCGTTGATCACGATGAGGGAGAGATCGATATTGAGGAGGCTCAAAGGCAGCGAAGATGCTTGAGACACATTGGAAGGTCATGGCTATGACCTTTCGATTATGAGGATGCATACATATTCTACAACAATCACGCCAGAGAGCATGGGTTTAGCATAAGGAAATGAAGGTGAAACGAGGTGCTTGGGGAATGATCCGGTACGGCGGTTTCTTTGCTCGTGGCTGGGAGAAGGCGAGCAAGTTCATAACCATGGAGGGCATAGCGCGAGCTTAGACCGGAGACTCGTTGATGACTGCGGTGCACATATGGTGGTGAAGCTGGACAGAGAACGTGGTGTTTGGTTCATCGCATCATTCGTGGATGATCACAACCACGCGATGGCTCGGCCCGACGAGGTTTGTTTTTTATGGTCACACAGACGGATTGGAGATGGGCAGAGGGCCGAGATATTGGCGATGGAAGCGGCCGGGATAAGAAAGCATATTATAATGGACAACTTCATCAGCAGATATGGTTCATACGATAAGTGCGGGCTTATCAGGAGGGACATTTACAATCTTTGTTGCAGAGAAAAAATGAAGCTCATTGCAAAGGGTGATGCAGAGACGGCAGTTGGCATTATGAGGAGCAGGAAGGAGAAGGACCCTGAGTTTTTTTTGAGTATGTGCGTGACAAGGAAGGGCGACTGAAGAGTATGTTCTGGTGCGATGCACAGTCGCGGAGGGACTATCAGGACTACGGGGATGTGGTCGTGTTTGATAGCACGTATAAGATGAACAGATACGGTATGCCGTTCGTCCCCTTTGTAGGAGTTAACAACCACCGTTGCACCACGTTGTTTGGTTGTGCCATCATTGCTGACGAGACGGAAGGGACATACGTGTGGCTGCTGCAGACATTTATGAAGGCAAACTGTCAGGTGAAGCCAAAGTCAATAATCACAGACGGTGACGCTGCAATGATCCGGGCTATTCGGACCGTCCTTTCAGATGTTTTCCATCGTCTTTGTTCGTGGCATATCGAGAAAAATATGCAGAGGCACCTACATTACAAGTCACTGGATGAGTTCAGATCGCTCCTGTACTATGCCACCTCTCAAGCTTAACTTTGAGCGGAGATGGAAAGCTTTCTATGATAAGTGGAAGACGGATAGAATCAAGAGTGGCTTGACAGACGTACAGAAGAGGAGACTGTGGGCAGCTTCATATCTTTCCGATGGTTTTTTCTTGGTATGCGGTAACCAGAGGAGTGAAAGCCTCAACTCCTGCCTTCACATTCACCGGACTACGGTATGACAATTGTTGATTTGGTGGTGCATTATGAGAATCTGTATAGTTCGCTGCGTGAGAACGAGGCGTCACGATGATCGCGAGGCATTCCGAAGGAACCACCGTCATTCTGAATATAAAGTCCTTGAGGAGCATGCCGCCAAAGTATTCACACTGCTAATTTCTACATCTTGCAAGATGATTTGCATAAGATGGGTCAGCTGGAGATATTTGAGACGCTGTGGAATTGGGCGTGAGACATTCATTGTGACATGGAAGGATAACCACAAGTTTAGGTACAATGTTGTTTATGAACCGTAACTCGGAAGAAACTATTACATGCGCTTGTCTTAGGATGGTTCGGAAAGGGCTGCCATGCAAACACATTCTGCTTTGTTCTCCATCATCTGAATTTAACTAAAATACCAAAGTGTTGTGTCCTTCATCGGTTGTCCAAACATGCAAGAGATGGGTTGCCTGTGCAGAGGAACAGCGATATGTTTGGATGGGGTTGGTCAGGGCCATTGGAGAGAGAACGGTATAGTGCAATATCCATTAAAACCGCACAAGCTGCTAATGTTGCAGCAAATGATCCCTTCTTGTTCGATGAGTTGATGAAGTGTCTGGATAACGTAATAGCACAGAAAAAGATTTCAGAGGAGGAACTTATAGGAAGTAGAAGATATGCTATGCTGAAGAAGGAGGCAAGTCAAGTGCAACAAGTTGAGCCTGGTATTGGTGATCCTCAGAAAGTTTCGACGAAGGGTGCACCTAAGAAGGGGCGGTCAAAGGGGGGCCCCGGCGTTACAAAGAATGGTAGGCCAAAAGATTTTACAGAGAAGAAAAGTGGTCCTTTGTGCAGTTTGTGTAGCCAAGCAGGTCATAATAAGGCTACATGTCATTTGAACGAGAAGTAGGATGTTATCTTCTTAGTGATTGTTGTTATGTTCCTACTTTGATTTTAGCAACTATATTTGCTCACCAATTCTTTATGTTTTGTTCAGGAACTGGGCGTAGGTACAGATGCAGGTTCCTTTGTACGAAGAATAAAAGTGGTCGCACAAACCTTTGTCGTTTTTTATTCGAACGTGTCTGCAAGAAAACTTGATAAGTTATTTGTTTGTGTTTTGATAAAAGATATATGTAATAAATTTGGAGATGACATTGCATATGTTATACTACCTGGGCATGATGATGATTTTGTTTGCTGTTTGCTACCTGGGCATATATGTTGTACTGATGATGATTTTGTTTGATGTTGTTTCTGGCCGCTACTTTCTGCCAAAATAATTGAAAAAGTGAAGTTTTAAAAAAAATGCCCGACCACCGCTGCTGGGCCCATAGTAGCTTACGGAAGCCACCCAAATCAAGCCCAGAGGCGACTCGGGCGGCCGGAAGCCACCCAAATCAAGCCCAGAGGCGACTCAGGTGGCCGATCGAGCCCACTAGCTGGCCCAGCAGCGGGGTAGAACGGGGCGCACGGGGATAATAACAGAGGAGTTCGAAAGGAGGGGCGGAGGCAGCTATTTAAGCCGCTCCTGGCGCCCCCCCGCTTCCGAGGTGGGACTAAAGGTTGGCGCTGCCTGCTGGCGAGGGGGGGGGCGGGGACAGGCGAGGGAGGGGGCTTGGGCGGGAGGAGCCCAGGCGAGGAGGCCGTGGGCGGGAGGAGCCCAGCCAGGCGAGGAGGGCCAGACGTTTTTTATATATTTTTTTCTGGTTCATTTTTTCTATTTCTATTTCTTTTTCTTTTTCTTTGTGAACCACCCTTCGCCTTTAACCCCCCTTCATCTTTTTTTCTAGTTCATTTTTTCCTTTTCTTTTTCTTTTTTTTCTTTTTCTTTACTTATTTCAATTTGCTGAACTTTTTATAAAATACGTGAACTATATTTGAGGTTTGTGAACTTTTATTCATGAACTTTTTGAAAAAACTATTTTTATTTTTCTTGAACTATTTTTTATTTCCTGAACTAGTTAAAAAATTTCATTAACTTATTCAAATCCGTGAACTTTCAATGAAAAAAAACAGAAAAGAAAAAGAAAAAGAAAAAGAAAAAGAAAAATAAAAAACGAACCAGAAAAAAATAAATAAAAAAAGTGCTGGCCCTCCCTCGCCCGCGCGGGGCTCCTCCCCCGGCCCACGGCCTCTCCGCTTGCCCGCGCACGGCTCCTCCCCCGGCCCAAGCCCCCCTACCCTCGCCCCTCCTCCGGCCCACGCCCCCATCGCCCGCGCGGGGCAGCGCCCAACCTTTAGTCCCACCTCGGAAGCGGGGGGACGCCAGGAGCGGCTTAAATAGCTACCTCCGCCCCCCCTTTCGAACTCCCCTGTTATCATCCCCGTGCGCCCCGTTGGACCCCGCTGCTGGGCCCGCTAGTGGGCTCGATCGGCCGCCCGAGTCGCCTCTGGGCTTGATTTGGGTGGCTTCCGTCAGCTACTATGGGCCCAGCAGCGGTGGTCGGGCACTTTTTTTAAAACTTCACTTAATTTTGGCAGAAAATAGTGGCTAGAAACAACAGCCCGCACTGACCACATCACATTCACTTCATTTTGGCAGAAAATAGCGGTTGGAAACAACAGCCCGCACTGACCAGATCACATTTATTTAGTTGCGACAAATGGCAAACAGTGCATAATACAAAGTGCGTATATAACATGTTCAAGTAAGAGTGATATTGTGTAACGCCCCGAGACCGACGCTTCAGAAGACTTCCATTTTTTTCATGATCATCGTGTGTTTCTTTTGTGCTTGCTCTTTTATTTTTGCATTGCATCATGTCATCATGCCAGCATGTCATTTAATTTTTTAAAACATCAACTAAATAAATGGCATAGATCTTTTGATCTATTTAAATCGAGGGAATTCACAATGGTGATTTCTCTTTATAACATACCCTCCCGATATTAGGGAGCTATAATGAAATTATTCCATTTATTTAGAATTAACCACAACCCACTTGCATTTTAAAGTTCCTTCGCTTCCTAATATTCACATCGTTGCTCTATTCTCCTTTTGCCTCCAATCCTTCTTGTGGAGCCTTCTTATATTCCAGTGAGGCCACTTGCCAAATTTCAGCTAAATTTGGATTTATTTAGACATCCAAATAAATCCTTTGGCCCCTCTTTTTTTTCCAATGAGGAAAAACCCTTTTTTTTTCTTTTCACCAGGCCTCCAGCGAAACCAGGCCGGCCCATCTGCTCCCAAGGCCCAGCCCCACCGACCGAACCCTAGCCCGACCCCTGCATCTCCCCCTCGTCCATCCCCCAGCGCCGCCAGCGCGCGACCCCCCTCCTCTCGCTCGTCTTCTCCCTTTTTCCTCGATCCCCATCTCCCCCACGCCCGATCCACTCGCCGCCTCCCTCGTGAGAACCCCTCGCCATGGCCTCTCGCCTCCTCTGCTCGCGCCGCCTCGGCCGCAAGCACCAGCAGCCCTCGCGCCCCTGCCCGAGCTCCTCGTAGATGCTCCTCCCATGGCGCCCACGCCCGCGCTTCTTCCTCGACCCCGCAACCTCGCCAACAGCAGCCGTGCTGCCCCGTCCAGTTCCTCGTCGGTGACCTCCCGCCGGCAGGGCTCTGTTCCCACCTCCGGCGCGCCAAGTTTGCCTCCTGTAACCTCCGCTCGATCGGGAGAGGAGCTCCCGATCCTTGCGCCGCTCGTCCCTGTTGTTTTGGCCGGAGCTCGTCGGGGCCCTAGCACCGGTCGGCGTCGTCCTCACCCTGCTGCAGCTACTCTACTGCCACCCTCCATGTCGCCCGCTCGCCCTTCGCTCGAGTCCCAGCGGCCTCGTTCGCCTCCTCGCTGCTGCCTTCGAGCGCCTTCGATGCATCTCTGTGGGGAACCTGCCAAGTACCCTGGTTGCCCCCAAGCAACACACCACAAGCGCCAAGTACCACGACCGAAACCCTGGTTTCGACAAGTTCCTCACGGCGACCACAACATCTACGGATATGTACAACTTCAACCTTGTACCACGGCGAACATGTACGGCTACACGACGACCAGCCAAGACCCGTGTACAACTACTGTTTCCTGCCTAGAACGACTACCGTCGACGTGCATTTCGCCAAGTACCACTACCGACGAACCCCGAAGGACTTGGATGCGACAAGTTCCTCTCCAAACCTGTACAACTACCGTCGCCAAGCCCGCGAGTACCACTACTTCCCACGACGACCCGTGAACGTCTACTTCCACTACCGTCGCGAGAACGACTACTTCCACTACGGCCCGTGTACCACTACTTCCTTCGTCGAACTCGACCCGCTTCGAAACGCACGCTTTGAAGGTATAACCACCGAGACGATGTCCGTGGACCGAATGCATGTTGTATGAGATGCCCGTTTTTGCATCGTGTTCGTTTGTCACTCGTTTCCATGCCACTATCCCATGGGAACCCGGAAGCCGGGAGCACCCCACCATCTTGCATGACTTGTTCACGCCTCCTTTTGCACCGGTATCTCCGTGAGCTACCGGAACCGATATGTTGTCGTGGCATCATTTTCGGATATGTTGCTGTGGCATCATTTTCGGATATGTTGTCGTGGCACCATTTTTGTTTCGCCGCCGTGGCACCCTTTTCGTTCCGCCATGGTGACCAAATGCTCCTTATCATGCTCATGTCAACATTTTCATAAAAATTGCATAAAACTTGCATATGTCATCCGCATCATGATAACAACAATTTAAATGTTTAAACTTGTTGTTGCATTAAATTGCTAAATGCATATGGGGATTTACCGGATTTGTTGTTTTTATATCCGACCCCATTTAAATTGTTTAGATGGTGTAGTTTAATTATGCTTCACCTCTCGCCATGTTAACCAACATTTAATCTTGTCTTGTTCATAACCGAGAGAGAACTAAATAATTAATGTGGTGTTTCGTCAATATGCAACTCGTTGCATATTGGGCTCCATTTAACTTGTAGTTTTGTTTGTGCATATTGCCATGCCATGCCTCATTAAACCGGACATGCATCATACTTGATTGTGCTTCATGCCATGTTTATGTGATGGTTGTTTACTATGTTGGTTGTTTCTTTCCGGGTTGCTTCTCTCGTTAGCTTCGGTTTCGTTCCGGAGTTGTGAGGATCCGTTCGACTTCGTCCGTTTGTCTTCTTCCTGGACTCGTTCTTCTTCCTTGCGGGATATCAGGCAAGATGATCATACCCTCGAAATCACTACTATCTTTGCTATGCTAGTTTGCTCGCTCTTTTGCTATGCCAATGCTACGATGCCCACCATTTGCTTGTCAGCCTCCCAAATTGCCATGTAAAACCTCTAACCCACCATGTCCTAGCAAACAGTTGATTGGCTATGTTACCACTTTGCTCAGCCCCTCTTATAGCGTTGTTAGTTGCAGGTGAAGATTGAAGTTTGTTCCTTGTTGGAACATGGAGATGTTGTTCCTTGTTGGAACATGTTTACTTGTTGGGATATCACAATATATCTTATTTAATTAATGCATCTATATACTTGGTAAAGGGTGGAAGGCTTGGCCTTATGCCTGGTGTTTTGTTCCACTCTTGCCGCCCTAGTTTCCGTCATATCGGTGTTATGTTCCCGGATTTTGCGTTCCTTACACGGTTGGGCTATAATGGGAACCCCTTGACAGTTCGCCTTAAGTAAAGCTCCTCCAGCAATGCCCAACATTGGTTTTACCATTTGCACTAACAACCTACCACCTTCCCTTGGGTTCTGCAGACTCAAGGGTCATCTTTATTCTAACCCCCCGGGCCAGTGCTCCTCTGAGTGTTGGTCCGAACCGAGCTGCCTGCGGGGCCACCTCGGGGAAACTTGAGGGTTGGTTTTACTCGTAGCTAGACTCATCTGAGTGTGCCCTGAGAAAGAGATATGTGCAGCTCCTATCGGGATTTGTCGGCACATTTGGGCGGTGTTGCTGGTTTAGTTTTACCCTGTCGAAATGTCTTGTTGTACCGGGATACCAAGTCTGGTCGGAGTGTCTTGGGTGGAGGTCTATTCCTCCGTTGACCGTGAGAGCTTGTCATGGGCTAAGTTGGGACACCCCTGCAAGGATTTGAACTTTCGAAAGCCGTGCCCGTGGTTATGTGGCAGATGGGAATTTGTTAATGTCCGGTTGTAGAAAACCCGAAGTTGACCTTAATTAAAATACATCAACCGCGTGTGTAACCGTGATGGTCTTTTCTCGGCGGAGTCCGGGAAGTGAACACGGTGTTGGAGTTATGCTTGACGTAGGTTGCTATAGGATCACTTCTTGATCATACTTTTATCGACCGTGCTTTGCCTTCTCTTCTCGCTCTCATTTGCGCATGTTAGCCACCATATATGCTAGTCGCTTACTGCAGCTCCACCTCATGCCTTTACCTTACCCATAAGCTTAAATAGTCTTGATCTCGCGGGTGCGAGATTGCTGAGTCCTCGTGACTCACGGATACTTCAAAACCAGTTTGCGGTGCCTATGTTAATGAAAGCGGTGGCGCAACCAAGCTCAAGGAGGAGCTCGAAGAAGATCTCGCACTTTGTGTTGTTTTGTTCTAGTTGATCAGTAGTGGAGCCCAGTTGGGGTCGATCGGGGACCTTTGTCGCATTTGGGGTTCTTCTTTTATTTTGGTTCCATAGTCGGACCTTGATTGTATCTGGATGATGTAATGCTTTATCCATGTATTTGTGTGAAGTGGCGATTGTAAGCCAACTATGTATCTCCTTCCCTTATGTATTACATGGGTTGTGTGAAGATTACCTCACTTGCGACATTGCTTTCAATGCGGTTATGCCTCTAAGTGGTGCTTCGACACGTGGGAGATAGCCGCATCGAGGGCGTTACATATTGTAGCAGACCACATCACATTTATTTAGTTGCGAAACATGCTAAGCCATGCCGCAGATAAGAGTAATATTGTAGCAAATACCGACCACTGCAAATATATAGATGTCTTAATATGTAAACTGTATCAAGATACCGACAACGGCACATTTATTTAGTGGAGATAATAGCCAACACCCCATCCTCCTACTCATTTGGTCTCCATGATCTTGAGGATCTTCTCTTTCACTACTTCCTTCGTGTTGCACTCTGAAAAAAGTATTTCAGCTAGAATGCGTCCCCTTGAAGCATTAACCTCATCTTGATCGAACTCAAATGCCCAACCATCTCCGTCCCCAAGTTGAACGCATTTCACCACGAAAAGACCACAAGAGACTCGCAAGAAACCACAAGTCAGTTATTGATGGATCATACAAGTACATACTAATTCAACATTTGCAACATACCCGTCTTTTTGTAACGGCATATTGTACTCTCTTATTGGCCGGGAAGATACATCATGATGATCCGTTTCAATAAGAGCATTCACCTCCTTTGTATCAATAGCTATCTCGCCCTCTGAAATAAAATTGACAAATGCATATGAAGTACTTTTCAAGAAATATATATTGTTTTATGTAACGTTGTAAGCTTACCAGCTTAGCAATCTCTGCAAGAACTCTTTTGCTACATTTACCAAGAGAGTTTAATACTTGAAACTCTTTTTCTTGTTGTGCATAAGAACTGTTATCCAATGATTTTCTTCCACATGAAAAGGAAAGTATGCCTACAACAAAATTTATTCATGTTGGTGTACACACGATATACTACGAATGATCATACTAAACTGAATTACCTTATCTTTGATGAAATACTCTTCAAGAACTCTAGACACCATTTTAGTTTGGCTTGTGAAATGATCCATAAAATGCCTCTTAGAGTTGACAACCTTTCCATCAGCACGAAGAATAAGCCAGTGGGACACCCAAGATGATAATATGTGACGGTCAAGACGAGGATTATGGGTCTCGCATATGGTTGCAATAACAATTGATGACCTACAAAATAACATAACAGCAATCGCCTATTAGATAATTTATATGCAAATGACATGTCCAACTTAATAAATTATTGCTAATACTTACACCGCCATGCAACCATTTTTTGAAATGATGGCTTCAAGCATACCAGGTGTACATGTTTACCCACCAATTCCGTCATGTGCACGGCAGTTTTCTGCTGAAGCTTCTCCGAGTCTGCCGTTGTCCGGATATAAATCTTTGCGGCCTCTATGTGATCCTCATTAATGTAATCAGTATTAATCATAGCAGCTCTTATACCAAACAGACCTAAAATAGTAAGAAACAATGAGTTAATAAAGTGTGCATGCAAGGACAGAAGTATGTTGCTACAATAATGTACTTAGCACTTACTTTTCTTTTGCGCGTTCGTCCACCGTTCTGCTGGTAAGGTGAAAGGCAATATTTTGACTGTTTCCTCTTGCGTTTCCCATCATTCTCCTTCCCATCATTCTCCTTCCCATCACTCTCCTTCCCATCACTCTCCTGAGTGCCACTTTCTTCGCATTTTTAATACGGGTGTTCAGACTATCCATACTAAACTCCTCAGTTTATCGGCGCTAGACCCGTCGACACTTCATTCATATTCTTGGGGTTGGAGTAAAGGTGGAAATTCATTTGTGGCTACCGTCTCAAGAGATGGGTCGGTGAATTACCGTTGTCATAAATAACGAAGGGTCGCTTTCATCTCTGTACCAGGTGTGTTGTGATGCACACCTTTATCACGCTACCGATTTCTTCCCGTTCCGGTGGTGAAGGATGCATCCACCCTGTTGTCCATGTCTTCTTTTGCAGGAGTTGATTTTACATCTGTCCAATATTTTGATTTATATTTTGATGGACCATACTTCCCCATCCACGCTTCACTATGCTCCACAAACTCAATGTCATCACGAAACCCCCTGAATGCAAGACCTTCCTTCTCTAGCTTCTGCACTACAATCTGCAATGATACATCGAAATTATTTATTACATGCATAAATTATCAATAATCCCATGCAAACTGAAATACACATCAGTATTTACCTCAGCACATTTTTCAGGGAGCAGTCTAATTTCTTTTTGCATATCTTTGATGCATTTCATCACTTGATCTAATGTAGTATCCCTGCTGGAAGAAGCCTCGTCTCTATTATCTTTCCTTCTTTGGGCACGATCTGTTCCATCTTCTTGCTCTAATTCTTCCTCCGCCTTTCTTCCTTGCTGAGCAATTAATGTCTGTCTGTACTTCTCACTTATCACGTCATCAATCTGTTACATATTAAATCAATATAAATTTCTCAACACATAAATAGCAACATAATTGCATGCAGTTGGAACCATTAAAACTTACCGTCCCATTACCACGGCCGTATGCCGTGTAAATGCAAATCACGCTTCATAGCCTCATCTTCCCACCAATTGACCATCAGCGGATACTCATGAGCTAGTGGATCAAATGCCTCTACATCCAGTGGCTGCACTTTCTCCCAAAACATGTACTGCACAAACATGAAGTATATCAGCAAATTCTTTTCACAAACTTTAGTTTCAAATAAACAAATGTAACATAAGGTTTACCTGTATGAGGGCAAGGTTTCCGATCGGCCAAGTAAATTTTTCAAGATCTGACAAGGTCTTTGTGATGCCTTCCACGCAAACGCGTAAAGTAAATGCGTTCCAATTATATGATTTGATGGCCTCCACATCGTGCACTAACGTGTAGTAAGCATTAGGAACTTCTCTGGTGGACTGCGGTGCAAGAACCGTGCCCAGAAGAACCAGAACAATTCTACTGAGGAAATCATCATCGTACGTGCCACTAGCAACGATGTTGTCAATCAGATCGTCTATCATCATTTGCCCCGTTTTCGAATCTACAAAACGACTAGGCACCTTCACCTTCGCCTTTAACCCCCCTTTACCTAGGGCTTTCATGGCATCTTTGCCCTTGTTCTGTAGCCCAAAAATGTCATACACATCTTCGGTGCGCAATGAAATCGCACCGTTTTTTGATGGCATGATGAACCTTTTTCTGTCCATTGCATACGATTTAATAATATACTTGAGCAAACATTTTTGCATCAGCACACTAGGAATCATCAACATTTTTTCGAGACTAGTGCTCGCAAACCGCGTTTTCTGCCTAGAGTTTAGTTTGCTGACCAAGAGACACCACTTCTCAACCGAACAAAAAATCTCTCCGTACTCCTCCATCGCTAGGAATAGGAGCAAAAATAATGTTAGCTACTATGTATGCGTACATGATAAACATGATGAATGCATAGTACCTCGTGCCATGAGATCGGTGCGGGCCCTTGGGGACGATGGCGCGCTGGCGTTGCTAACTACAAAAAAAAATTCATACATATATAAGCTATCATGCATGCATAATTATTTCCAAAACTATAGCCAAATTAGATATATAACCTCATTCACATTAGACATAATCAAATTAGACATTCTCACATTATTCTCTAAGTACATAGTGTACTGACCTTGGGACAAAATATTCAATGATCAAGGTTATGCTTATATTTTAATGCCCTGTTTCATAACAAATTATTTTCTAAGTACTCTAAAAATATTAGGCCTACACTAAAAATATTTTCTAATTACTCTAGGAAGTTGGCGTCGGCGTCGAACGCAGCTTCACGGGCGCGACGGGGCAGGTTTTCATGAGTTACCTCGAAGGTGGCGTCGAGGTCGTAGGGGCGTCGGGCGTCGGCGTGAAGGTGGCGTCGGGGGCGTCGGCGTCGGGGGCGTCGGCGTGAGGTCGCGTCGGCGGCAGATGGCATTGGTGGCATAGGGGGCGTCGGCGTCGAGGGCGTCGGCTAGAAGGTGGCGTCGGGGGCGTAGGGGGCGTCGGCGTCGGGGCGTAGGGGGCGTCGGCGTGAAGGCACGTCGGCGGCAGATGGCGTCGGGGCCGTCGGCGTCGGGGGCGTCGGTGGCGGCGTCAGCCGCAGATGGCGTCGGGGGCGGCGGTGCAGGCGGCTAGGGTTAGGCGGCGACTAGTGGCGATCGTGGAGGCGGCGTGGACTCGCGATCGTGGACGCGGCGTGGCTTTGACCCCCGATCGAGGCAGGGTCCACTAGGGCTTTAACCTTCGGGCGCCCTTAACTTCCTCGGATCGGCTGGAGTCGGCTACAGCCGGAACACCTTCTAGGGCCAATCCCTCCCCGCCACGTCAGCAATAGGTGGGGCCAGTAGGGGGTTAGATCCAGCTATTAACAATGCGGGTGGGTTAGGGTGGGGCCGCGCGCGCCATGCATTTTTCCTATAATTTTGTAAATTCGTGTAATTATTCCTATAAAGTATTTTCGTCAAGCAAACTTACGTGGGGCCCTACGTAGGCCGTGCCCGCACGTCCGACCAATTTGGTGCAATTGCATGCATGCGATCACGTGCCCACAGTGCAACCAGGCTCTTTAACGGTCTACCGGAGGGGGGATCCCGACTACTCTTTTTTTTGACTCCGCCAAACGGCGCCAAACTTTTTCCGCATGATGGCATCACCCTCGACAGCACCCACGCCAGTTTGCATATTTTTCGGACGCTCGACGCGTTTCCTAGGATTTTCCCTGTGAAAATGCCGTAAAACAATGGCCGGACGTGACGCAACGTTCGTTTTGTGTCCGTTTTCGTTCCAACCTTGCGTGGGGCCCTACGTTGGCCGTGCCCGCACGTCCGACCAATTTGGTGCAATTGCATGCATGCGATCACGTGCCCACAGTGCAACAAGGCTCTTTCACAGTCTACCTGAGGGGGTTCCCGACTACTCTTTTTGACTCCGTAAGCGGCGCCAAACTTTTTCCGCTTGATGGCATCACCCTCGGCAGCCCACGCCAGTTTTCATATTTTTGGACGCCGGCGTGTTTCCTAGGATTTTCCCCGTGAAAATGTCGTAAAACAATGGCCGGACGTGACGCAACGTTCGTTTTGTGTCCGTTTTCGTTCCAACCTTGCGTGGGGCCCTACATAGGCCGTGCCCGCACGTCCGACCAATTTGGTGCAATTGCATGCATGCGATCACGTGCCCACAGTGCAACCAGGCTCTTTCACAGTCTACCGGAGGGGGGTTCCCGACTACTCTTTTTTTTTACTCCGCCAAATGGCGCCAAACTTTTTCCGCTTGATGGCATCACCCTCGACAGCACCCACGCCAGTTTGCATATTTTTCCGACGCTCGACGCGTTTCCTAGGATTTTCCCCGTGAAAATGCCGTAAAACAATGGCCGGACGTGACGCAACGTTCGTTTTGTGTCCGTTTTCGTTCCAACCTTGCGTGGGGCCCTACGTAGGCCGTGCCCGCACGTCCGACCAATTTGGTGCAATTGCATGCATGCGATCACGTGCCCACAGTGCAACCAGGCTCTTTCACGGTCTACCGGAGGGGGTTTCCCGACTACTCTTTTTTTTTGACTCCGCCAAACGGCGCCAAACTTTTTCCGCTTGATGGAATCACCCTTGACAGCACCCACGCCAGTTTGCATATTTTTCGGACGCTCGACGCGTTTCCTAGGATTTTCCCCGTGAAAATGCCGTAAAACAATGGCCGGACGTGACGCAACGTTCGTTTTGTGTTCGTTTTCGTTCCAACCTTGTGTGGGGCCCTACGTAGGCCGTGCCCGCACGTCCGACCAATTTGGTGCAATTGCATGCATGCGATCACGTGCCCACAGTGCAACCAGACTCTTTCACGGTCTACCGGAGGGGGGTTCCCGACTACTCTTTTTTTTGACTCCGCCAAACGGCGCCAAACTTTTTCCGCTCGTTGGCATCACCCTCGACAGTACGTTATACAACCATTCCATTACTCGTTAAAGCAACATAATTTCGTTCATATTTTTTTATGTGTTTACTTCACCTTTTTACAATATCAATGGAAATATCCCATTAATAACAACAACTATATCAATAAGTGATACATTCTACAACCATTCCATTACTCGTTAAAGCAACATAATTTCGTTCATATTTAGGATATTTTACATTCAAACGAAATTTTACATGAAAGATTAGGGCAGTGGAAAGATTAACACTAAAACAAATCTAACTACTCCTCCTCGCTACTCACAAGATCAACCACTACCGTCTGCCCGCCGTCTTCACCGCCGTCTTCGCCGCCGTCTGAGTCATCGGAACTGCCCAAGTCTCCGAAAAATTCTTCCACGATAGACGAATGTTGCGCTAGTGTATCGGTCGACTCCCTGATCGCCTGCCAGTATCCCAGCTCGTCTGCCGGGTCCCTCGGGTCAACAACATCCTCCGGCGGCATCCAACCGGTCTCCGACGTGGAGTTCCGGATCGCGCGGATCAAACCCGGCGACTCCAACGGGTCGCCCTCCTCTTGCATCGCCGCTAGTTCCGGCGGGATGTGAAACTCAGGGGCGGCCGCTGGAGCGGCGGGAGCGGCCGGCACGCCTGCGCGAGCGCGCCGACCAGCACGGGCCTGCACAACCGGGGCGGCGGGGGGCGCGAGGGGCGCATTTGGAGCGTCCGCGCGGATGCCCCGAGACTTGTAGAAGCTGACGACGGTGTCGAAGTCGCGGCCTACCCAAAAGTTGAGGCGACCTTCGGGGTTCCACGGACCGGGTTGTGCTGGCCCCGGCGTGGCATAGTCGTCGCTCGTCACGTGCCAGCCGTGTGCTAGGCGACACGACGGCGGAACGGGGATGCCGTGCCGGTAGATATCGACGGTCTGCGGCCCGCCCGGCGCGGCGCCGCGTCCACCACCTCGTCCACCACCGCTGCCGCCGCCAACCGCCCGACGATTGCTCCCTGCGCCTCCACTGCCGCCTCCCCAGCCGAACCAACGCCGACCGAAGCATCCGCGTCCACGAGGCATCGCGCGACACAAACCGCCGCCGAGATCGATCGGAGAACGCGGGTCGAGATCGAGAAAGAGGAGAGGCGGAGTCGGGGCGGTTCATGTGAGGAGCGCTGGTCGGGGCGGTTATGGGAAGAAGAGCGCGGGTCGGGGGCGAGGCGGCAGCGGGCGGGGCGACGGCAGCGCCAGGGCGCTAACGCGAGGCGGGCGGACGGCGGCGCAGCCGAGGCGGAGCGAGCGCCGCAGGCCGAGGCGGAAGTGGGCGCGCGCGAGGCGGAAGCGGGGCGGCCGACGCGAGGCGAAGCGGCGCCGCGGGCCGCAGCGCTGCAATCGGCAGCGGGCCCGTAACCGCGCCATCCATGCATGCATGCATGCTGTAAGCACGTAATTAGCGTGGGCGTGCGGGGGTGGGCGCGCTGCCGGGGCGACCCGGCCGAAAAAAAAACAAAATCGTATACATATACGTATACATTACTTGCGGGGGCGGCCTCTTTTTCGATTTATGCCCATCATGCCCTCCGTTATGAAGGGGTATGGGACAATCTTAGCCGTCCTTGTGTTGAAGGGGGTCTACCGAAGCAAAAGTGTATAGTATATTATAGTATCAAAAAATAGTTTTGTAGGAAAAATTACTTTGCAGTAACCATATAAACGAAAATTGTGGTGCTATGTTGTACAAATAATCACATTTTATATACCTATGCAACTAAGCTCTTCTAGTTGGTGGTGACGCGACAATGAATCGATCCTAAAAATAAGGGAGTGAAAGTTGTAATCTCTAGTTTTGATGGTGGTAGGTAGCACTACATGGTATTTCCGGTGTAGTTGAAACAATTTAAATCCAGATATAAAATGCAAGGAAGCTACGATACATTTACGGTGTTGTATTATAGACTCGCCATGCAGTTCATGAGGGTCTTCAAAATGTCCTAATTGATCCGTGCATATGACCACTCAGATGAAGGAATATGGTGATAAATAATGGATACAAAAAAGGTTTATTTTATATTGTTCAATGGAACATCTCATCGCAAAATGCAACAGAAAAATTAAACTTGGAATAGATCTATATGGAAGATTAAAATAGTACTCTTCGTATGTAGTAATACAGTTATCTATACATGGGGAGAAGGGACAAAACCACTTTAATCCAATAATGAATTTTTTTGTATCTGAACGTTATCAAAATACAAAACATACATAGCAAATATATGGAAGAACTAATTCAGTTTAATGGTGCAGCCTAATGTGATTTATTTAATTTGTTCGCTTAATATATCATTCCATGTACTAAGAAAGTAGTAGTAAAGGGTTATCACTGTTCTGTATGGGGTAGCTTATTTGGTTCGGGTGAGATAATATACATAATAACGATAATTTTACCATGAAAATGAAAAAAACATCATTGCTTCTGTTATCTTAACAGTGGAATATAAGATCACATAATTAGCTCCTCTGACTTGGATACAACTAAACAGGCTGAAAGGAGCACGGTAGCAAAAAGAACTTGTCGGATATCATTAGTAAAGGAGCTCGAGAAATCGATAGAGATGTCAATTAGGACATATAATTGAGCATTTGTTCAAGAAAGAAGTTCCAATATAATAAAATCTCACAACTGAGCAATTTTAATAGCGATGTGTTCTAGTGTACTGGACAAACCTGCACCTTCATGCCTCTTAACTGTTCTTCACATGAAAAGCCATTGCCATCAGATAAGAATAAGACCATCAAGGACCAAAAGGACATCTCACTGTGATCTATTATTTTAGTAAGAACTTTCTGAATTATCAAAATAAGAATAGCTTCTGACGGGAAGGGGGATTAACAATATCTATTAGGTGGAGAGAGATATGCTTATGTTTACCATGAATTATGCAGATTACCATCGGCCAACTATGTTAGTACTTATCATGGACTATGTAGATTACCATCAGCTGTTTCAATTACATTTGCCATAGCAAGTGAGGTTTCTACGTTCTAAATGGTAGAGCACACAAATGCTTAGCGCTGCCAGCATATATTCCAAACATGAGACGTCCTGCTGGCATATACCAAGCCAGGCTTAGCTGCAACGGCCGAAATTAGGGCAGACGACGTGTGTTACGCATGGAGCAGCGGCCTATCTACCTCAGCCATGCTGAAAATATGTCAGAACTGAAAAACACAACATCAAATAAAGAGTTGGCTTGTAAACAAAAAGATGGAAAAACAGACAAATTATTTATATAGTTATATTAAGAAGTCAGGAAATAATTAATTTGAATAAGACATAAAGGCAGTAATAAAGTTCGCATACAGGGTTTCAATTTGATATACTGTATGTAGCTCAACCGAAACAATCAGATCAACACCACTATGCATAAGTGAAACAATGAGAAAAGGCAATATCAAGATGCGCTATCATCCATGTTCTGAAGTGAAACGCAAAACTACAATTCCAGTGTTTGGCTTCTTCGCTTAGACCATCAGCGTTGTTTGCCTTGATTTGGATATAGAACTTACAGATTCAATAAGAAACACAATAGGATAAGGGAGCAATAATCAACCAAACTGCAAAGAATAAAAAGGAGTAAGAGTTCGATCTACTCGCCCTTCTCGTGCTGGTCCGGCAAGTCCTTCTTTTTCAGCCAAGCCTTCGGGTAGATCTGCAGCACAAGACTACGCCACAATTCATTCGGGCAGAGGTGCCGTGTAAGATCAATGTCACACACCCCCATCAGTACGTTGTACCCATGAAATTTCTCTTCAGAGTCGTGTGGCTGACTGGGAACACCAGCGATGGCGGCAGCACGGAAGGAGGGGCCAGCTATTTAGGGCTTGGGAGTAAATAGTGTGAGGACAGGCAAGCAATTCTGGATGGGATGTCTAGTTCATCAAGGGCTATGAAGTCTATCCACCATGGCTGATTCAATGGGAGCCAGGTATCACCAAACCTAGGAGGAGGCACGCTCAGATCTTCTTCTCAAGATTAGAGGAAAGAGGTGAAGCGGAGGAAGGCTTGCGTGGCCATCTATTTAGGACATGGGAATTAAGTGTGAGAGGACAGACATGCCATTGTGGACGGGAGGTCCAGTTCATAAAGGGCTAGCCGGCCACTCCACCATGGCTGGTTCGAACGGAGGAAGGTGTCAGCATATCTAAGAGGAGACGACGCACAGATATTTGTCTTCAGGATAAAAGGAGCGAGATGAAGGGGCGGAGGCCTCGTGTACGTCAAGTTTAGAAGATGATCCTCAGTTTATTTTTAGGAGGAGATGACGTTCAATTTACGTTTTTTTATATGGCTCGGTTTTCTTTTTTGATACGGACGTACAGTTTTGGTCGTTGTCCAGGAAGGAGAGATACAGAGGCCAAGGATAGTACGACTCACTTGCGATGGGATCGGAGAGCACGTCTTATATTTTCATCCAACGGCCACATACACATCATAAGTTAATCTAATGGATGAAATTTCATAATTATGAGGATTAACGTGATGTCTTGGATGATGCCTTCAATTAGTAAATATAAGATTACTTAAGAACTCCCACTTAGATAGACATCCCTCTAATCATCTAAGTGATCATGTGATCCAAATCAACTAAACCATGTCCGATCATCACGTGAGATGGAGTAGTTTTCAATGGTGAACATCACTATGTTGATTGAGGGAGTCCTGAACTAGGGGGTGTCCGGACAGCCGGACTATCATGGTCCGCCGGACTCCAAGACTGTGAAGATACAAGATTGAAGACTTCGTCCCGTGTCCGGATGGGACTTTCCTTGGCGTGGAAGGCAAGCTTGGCAATACGGATATGTAGATCTCCTACCATTGTAACCGTCTCTGTGTAACCCTAGCCCTCTCCGGTGTCCATATAAATCGGAGGGCTTTAGTCCGTAGGACACAACAACCATTACAACAATCATACCATAGGCTAGCTTCTAGGGTTTAGCCTCCTTGATCTCGTGGTAGATCCACTCTTGTAATACACATCATCAGTATTAATCAGGCAGGACGTAGGGTTTTACCTCCATCAAGAGGGCCCGAACCTGGGTAAAACATCGTGTCCCTCGTCTCCTATTACCATCCGCCTAGATGCACAGTTCGGGACCCCCTACCGGAGATCCGCCGGTTTTGACACCGACATTGGTGCTTTCATTGAGAGTTGAACTGTGCCGTCACCGATAGGAAGGATGCCTCCTCCCGTCTTCAGGGACGGTATTTTCGCCAAAGGAGCCTTGGCCACCGGCCAAACTATACGGCTAGGTGGTTTTCTTATGACCGCCTGTCCGGCCACCGCTTCGACAATGACTTCTCAAGTCGTCAAAAGCAATCTTCCGTCAGCTCGGAATTTGCGGCGGCTGGATCAATAGAGCTCTCGTCATCAACGAGCTCTTGGATCGCATCGCCGCCCTGGGAGTCGCTACAGACTACAATCAGATTGGGCTTAAAACCAATCTGAGAGAGATTAACTCTCCCCAGGTCACCCACCACGTTGCAGTGGTAGAGGAACAATGCGGCGACTCTTCTCCTATATTGAAAACTAGTCATGTCCGGGCTCCCGAACCCTCCATGCTGGATTCCCGCGGAGGGACGGACTTCGATCAAGCACTGAACTTAAAGTCAAGCATCGGACCGGACTCATTGGACAACGTCCAGCAATCTAAGCTTCGAAATTTGGAAACTTCTCGGCCTTTGAGCCTTATGATAGGTAGGGTTCCGGACTTAATTCCACCCACCCGCCCAGACATATGCGGTCTATCTCTAATCCGGCAAGAGCCCGCTGAAACATTACATCACTACTGGGCCAGATTCCTCTTGGTTATGGACAGGATAAAGGACTGCCGAGAGGAAAACGCAATCTCAATTTTTTGCAATAATTGCACGGACAAGGGAATCTTGAACACCGTCAGCTGTCGTGAAATTACACGCTTCGCCGACCTGGCGTCCATAGTACGAAAGTACTGTGCGATGGAGAGCTTCCGGAAAACCGAAAACAAGTTTTGGGACAATCCGGCCCCAACCCAAGTCCGCAACAAAAGGGTGCATTACACTAAGGCACCAGATACAAAAACCAAAAAGCAAAAACCCCATAAAGGGCATGAAACCGTACTGGAAGGATGGCTAAGCGGACCCTGTAAAATTCACAGTACAGAGGGAGCCATCCCCACACATAGCCTTCGAGCATGTTGGATATTATGGCAGGTGGCCAAAAGTGGCGAGGAGCTTCTAGCCCCGGAAAACCACTCCAACAATACCTGTACGGTATCAACAGTCTTCGAGACTTTCGCATCAAATAATATGCGGAAACGAACAATCTGCAGCCTCGCCGAAGTCTACCAAGTAGCAACAACAAATCCATGGGCGACACAGCCATCACCTTCAACGCCAGCGATTTAACCTAAATTCGAACAGCCCGAGCACCAGCCGCGGTGGTACTTCGTCCAATAGTGGGCGGCTTCGACTTACAAAGGTCCTCATGGATGGCGGCAGCGATTAAACCTCATATCTGAGGAAACTATTCAAAAATGGAAATAGACCGAGCCGCATTGGCGAAGCAGCACAACCTTCAGAGGAATAATCCCTAGCCGGAAGCACGCTGCACGGAAAAATCACACTCGATGTGGTGTTTGGCTCGCGGACAATTACAGATCCGAAGAAGTCACGTTCCAAGTGGCCCGTTCAACAGCGGATATCACGCTATATTAGGGCGAGAGGCATTCACAATTTTTCAAGCCGTACCCCATTACGGGTACATGAAGCTCAAAATGCAGGGCGGCGGAATAATCACTCTCGTTAGTGATCCGGACATAGCACTCGCCACGAAAACAAGACAGCCGCATTAGCCACGGAGGCACTATCCGAAGCCCTAGCGGCAAAAGAACTCACCGCGCTGCGCTCTACTGTGAATAGGGACGATGTGATACTCGATAAGAGATCCAAGTCCACCTCCTTTAAACCAGCAGACGAAATAGTAAAATTTCAGGTCCATCCAACGGACCCGACAAAGACGGATTCCATCGGGGCACAGTTGAACCACGGCGTGACGCGCGCCTGCGAAATTCGCCGGAAAAATTGGGACATTTTCGCCTGGCACCCTTCGAATATGCCCGGAATCCCACGCAGATTGGCAGAACACAGCCTAAACATCCTAAAAGGATTCAAGCCAGCCAAACAGGCTCTTCGACGATTTTCCGAACCCAAAAGACAGGCAATGGGAGAAGAGCTAGCCAAACTATTGGAAGCCGGATTCGTCAGAGATATCAAACATCCGGATTGGCTAGCAAACCTTGTAATGGTACCAAAGAAGGACAAATCCTGGCGCCTATGTGTCGATTTTAAAGACCTCAACAAGGCCTGCCCAAAGGATCGTCCCTTCCCCCTCCCCCGCATCGACCAGATAATCGATGCCACTGCAGGACACATTTCATTGTGCTTCCTTGACGCATACTCCGGCTACCATCAAATCAAGATGGCGGAAGCGGACCAAGCCGCAACGGCATTCATCACTCCATACAGACCATTCTGCTTCAACACGATGCCCTTCGGACTTAAAAACGCCGGTGCAACATATCGGTACGCATGATTCAAACATGTCCGCAACCCGGATCGGCAAAACAGTAGAGGCATACGTGAGCGGCGTAGTCGTCAAAACCAAACACGTCGAAACTCTACTAGACGACTTGAGGCTCACATTCGACAACCTCAGAGCATATGACATCAAGCTGAATTAGGAAAAATGCGTTTTCGGCGTACCAGCCGGAAAGCTACTGGGCTTCATTGTAACCGGTAGAGGAACTGAAGCAAACCCAGCCAAGATCCGAGCTCACAGCTAGATATCCCAAAGACCTCAAACAAATACAAAATTGATCGGATGCGTGGCGGCTCTAAGCCGCTTTATCTCCCATCTAGGAGAAAAGGCATTGCCCTCTATCGCCTCCTTAGGCGCACGAACACCGAGTGGACGGATGCTGCCACTGCCGGACTCGAAGAAATAAAAGCCATATTGGCAACGAATCCGGTCCTGGCTGCGCCCAACCTGGGCGAACCAATGTTGTTATACATCGCAACAACACATCAAGTTGTCAGCGCGGTACTCGTCGTCGAACGAGAGACAGATGGGCATAAATTCCCTCTTCAAAAACCAGTGTACTACGTGTCCACTGTGTTAAACCCCTGCAAGTCCCGTTACCCGCACTATCAAAAGATAGTGTATGCGGTGTTCATGGCATCCCGGAAGCTCCGACACTACTTTCAAGAGTATTCAATAACAGTGGCCTCCGAAGTACCACTCAACGACATTATAAACAACCGCGACGCGACGGGCAGGATTGCAAAATGGGCCATTGAGCTCTTACCATTCGATATAACTTACAAACCTCGGCGAGCTATAAAGTCACAAGTTTTGGCTGACTTTGCCGCTGAATGGACCGCGAACTCCCTAAAAAGTGCGGCGCATACTCAATGGATTATGCGCCGGACGGCTCTAAAATGTTGGCGGATTGGGGGCTGGCGTCGTATTGGCGTCCCCAACCGGGGACACAGATCAATCGTGCCAGATAATGTACGGACTCCTACAACGCAGCTGAATACGAGGCCCTTTTACACGGCCTCCGGATGGCAATCTCCATGGGCATTCAACGCCTAGAGGTGCGTGGGGATTCAAACCTTGCAATATCCCAAATAAATGGAGACTTTGACGCCAAGGATCCGAAAATGGCAGCATATTGCAACGCTGTCCTAAAAATGTCAGCTCGGTTTGAAGGACTTGAATTCCATCACGTAACCCGGGATAATAACCGAGCAGCCGACGTACTGGCACGCATCGGCGCAAAACGTGACGCTGTCCCTCCAAACATCTTCCTGGACGGCTCTTCAAGCCATCCGTACTATGGGAAGAGGAGTCCGGAAATAACAAACCGGAAAAAGCCGCACCAACCGGCGATTCAGCCGATGACATAACACCTTCAGCCCACGACATAATGGCGATAATCGCTCGTGGGCAGAACCATTCCTAGCCTACTTGCTTGGCGGGAACTCCCGAACCAAAATGAGGCCCGCTGTATTGTCCGTGATCTAAAGCCTACAAGGTCCATGAGGAGAACTTTATAAGAAAAGCACAACGAAGTCCTTCAAAGGTGCATCTCCGAAGAGGAAGGCGAAACCTTCCGCTGAAATTCATGCGGACTAGGCGGACACCACGCCGCAGCTCGGGCCCTTGTATGAAAGGCATTCCGTGCACAGGATTTTATTGGCCGATGACCGGGAAGATGCTCGGACTTGGTCCAAAGATCGTCGGTTGTCGGCTCTTTGCTAATCGAGCCATATGCCACCCACCGCCCTAAAAACTATACCAATTACCGGCGTTCATGTGCAGGGGCTGACATGGTTGGACCCCTTAAAGGAGGAACCCACAAGCAAAGGTACCTATTGGTCATGGTGGATAAAATCACCAAATGGATAGAGGCCAAGCCAGTCAAAACGGCAGAGTCCGGACCAGTGATAGACTTTATCTCCGGGGTAGTACACCGTTACGGTGTCCCCACAAAGCATCATCACCGATAACGTCCACGAACTTCACGGCCGGCGAGGTCAAATCTGGTGCAAAAATATGGGCATTAAGCTCGATTACGCTTGATCTATCATCCTCAAACCAGCGGTCAAGTGGAAAGAGCAAATAGTCTAATAATGAGAGGCATTAAACCCGGACTAGTGCGGTCACTTATGAAATCGACATGCCTTTGGGTAGAGGAGCTCGACTACAGTACTGGGGGCTGCGATAACGCCCAACCGTACTCACCGGATTCACACCATTTTTATGGTATCGGCGCAGAGGCGATTCGCCTGCGACATCATTCATGACTCACCTCGAGTGCGCATGTACGAAGAAAGAAAGCCGAGCTGGATTGGCGGGACAGCTTGGGCGCATTAGAGGAAAAACGGCGTCGCCAAGGCTCGTTCCGCATTCTATCGGAGAGGCTCGAAAATATCAAAGCGAGGAGTGCGGGCCAAGACTTACAGCGTTGGCGAACTAGTTCTCGCTTTGCGGACAAGAAAAAGGAAAAGCTCAAGCCCAAATGGGAGGCCCCTTCATTATCGATCAAGTCCCGGCGGCGGAGTGTACCATCTCTAAATCGTCGGACAACCGACTCGAGCCGAACCCATGGAATGCAGCCCGCCTCCGAAGATTCTATGCCTAGCGCGGACTAAGACTTCGTCCCTTCCCCGTCAAATTTTTACACTTGATTGTCTTTTGTTTCTCTTTCTTCTCTTAACCCTTTTCCTAAAAGCCCTTAAGGGCCTACTTGCGCATTGTTCGCACATACTTGATGTGCCATCCGCACTCATTATACACAGGGGCTTCTTTGCGAAGCTCAATTATAAGGGCTTCATGCCCGGCACATGTCAAGCTTCCACATGTACCTTTTATTCACCATTATATGCATCGATATGACTTAAGTTTTGGCCAAACTGGGTTGCACGGCTCCTGTGCTTACCCCTCGTTCCCGATTGTTCGCTACGAGGTAAAGGAGCACCTCTGCGATTATTCTTGCTGGTCACCGGATGTGTACCTCGGTGGGTGAAGCGAAAGCTAGCGTTCTTAAGGGAATATTGATTGGTGACTTGAGCGATGATTTTTACCCACTTATTTATCTGCCCCGGATGTTTTTCTGCTCTTTTCGCAGTCGGACATGCACTTTAGGGAATGCCTCCCGGGAAAGGAACCCTTAACGGAACTATTCTCCTGGAAGATGTTTCTTACTAGCCATGTAATATAACATAACTAGTTGGGCACTTGTGCGATAAAGCACTAATGACCCCTACGCTGGTCTCCATGCATGCCACAGTTGTTTTTTAACCGGGAAGGTATTGGACACACTCCGGACTCTAGGGTCGAGGTTGAAGCAAAAAATTCGGCAAAGACAAGCGATCTACAATCCGGCTAGAAGGCATTTTACATGTCATTTTAAAATACATTGTCACATTGGTGATTTGTATTCCTCCTCAATCCCGTCTAACAGCTGTCAATTTACAGTCCGTCGGGAAAATTTAGCGGCCAACTCTACTTGGCGTATACTAAACTCACAGGATCTCCTTCCCGTCCGGGCCCCATAGGTCCGACCTCGCCATATGGTTGGGATCCGCCTTCTTGTACGCATCTTCAGCCCAGCCTCCCCGGCACCTTGGTGGCAGCCGAAATCTTCCATAAGCAGGCGCTGCCGCATTCCTGAAGCTTCTCCATAAGCTCCCCAAGGCCTTCGGGCAGGGAAAGGGCGGCCCTTCTTCTTCTCCTTCTTCTTCTTCTTCTTCTTCTTCTTCTTCTTCTTCTTCTTCTTCTTCTTCTTCTTCTTCTTCTTCTTCTTCTTCTTCTTCTTCTTCTTCTTCTTCTTCTTCTTCTTCTTCTTCTTCTTCTTCTTCTTCTTCTTCTTCTTCTTCTTCTTCTTCTTCTTCTTCTTCTTCTTCTTCTTCTTCTTCTTCTTCTTCTTCTTCTTCTTCTTCTTCTTCTTCTTCTTCTTCTTCTTCTTCTTCTTCTTCTTCTTCTTCTTCTTCTTCTTTCTTCTTCTTCTTCTTCTTTCTTCTTCTTCTTCTTCTTTCTTTCTTTCTTCTTCTTCTTCTTCTTCTTCTTCTTCTTCTTCTTCTTCTTCTTCTTCTTCTTCTTCTTCTTCTTCTTCTTCTTCTTCTTCTTCTTCTTTATCTTCTTCTTCTTCTTCTTCTTCTTCTTCTTCTTCTTCTTCTTCTTCTTCTTCTTCTTCTTCTTCTTCTTCTTCTTCTTCTTCTTCTTCTTCTTCTTCTTCTTCTTCTTCTTCTTCTTCTTCTTCTTCTTCTTCTTCTTCTTCTTCTTCTTCTTCTTCTTCTTCTTCTTCTTCTTCTTCTTCTTCTTCTTCTTCTTCTTCTTCTTCTTCTTCTTCTTCTTCTTCTTCTTCTTCTTCTTCTTCTTCTTCTTCTTCTTCTTCTTCTTCTTCTTCTTCTTCTTCTTCTTCTTCTTCTTCTTCTTCTTCTTCTTCTTCTTCTTCTTCTTCTTCTTCTTCTTCTTCTTCTTCTTCTTCTTCTTCTTCTTCTTCTTCTTCTTCTTCTTCTTCTTCTTCTTCTTCTTCTTCTTCTTCTTCTTTCTTCTTCTTCTTCTTCTTCTTCTTCTTCTTCTTCTTCTTCTTCTTCTTCTTCTTCTTCTTCTTCTTCTTCTTCTTCTTCTTCTTCTTCTTCTTCTTCTTCTTCTTCTTCTTCTTCTTCTTCTTCTTCTTCTTCTTCTTCTTCTTCTTCTTCTTCTTCTTCTTCTTCTTCTTCTTCTTCTTCTTCTTCTTCTTCTTCTTCTTCTTCTTCTTCTTCTTCTTCTTCTTCTTCTTCTTCTTCTTCTTCTTCTTCTTCTTCTTCTTCTTCTTCTTCTTCTTCTTCTTCTTCTTCTTCTTCTTCTTCTTCTTCTTCTTCTTCTTCTTCTTCTTCTTCTTCTTCTTCTTCTTCTTCTTCTTCTTCTTCTTCTTCTTCTTCTTCTTCTTCTTCTTCTTCTTCTTCTTCTTCTTCTTCTTCTTCTTCTTCTTCTTCTTCTTCTTCTTCTTCTTCTTCTTCTTCTTCTTCTTCTTCTTCTTCTTCTTCTTCTTCTTCTTCTTCTTCTTCTTCTTTCTTCTTCTTCTTCTTCTTCTTCTTCTTCTTCTTCTTCTTCTTCTTCTTCTTCTTCTTCTTCTTCTTCTTCTTCTTCTTCTTCTTCTTCTTCTTCTTCTTCTTCTTCTTCTTCTTCTTCTTCTTCTTCTTCTTCTTCTTCTTCTTCTTCTTCTTCTTCTTCTTCTTCTTCTTCTTCTTCTTCTTCTTCTTCTTCTTCTTCTTCTTCTTCTTCTTCTTCTTCTTCTTCTTCTTCTTCTTCTTCTTCTTCTTCTTCTTCTTCTTCTTCTTCTTCTTCTTCTTCTTCTTCTTCTTCTTCTTCTTCTTCTTCTTCTTCTTCTTCTTCTTCTTCTTCTTCTTCTTCTTCTTCTTCTTCTTCTTCTTCTTCTTCTTCTTCTTCTTCTTCTTCTTCTTCTTCTTCTTCTTCTTCTTCTTCTTCTTCTTCTTCTTCTTCTTCT
>CM038146.1:65801676-65804176 GCA_021437245.1 Aegilops speltoides | reverse complement strand
CTTTATTATTTATTTATTTGACTATTTATTTTATTTCTTCTTCTATTTCTTTTTATTTATTTATTTATTTCTTTAACTTCATTTACTTCTTCTTTGTTTTCTTTATTCCTTTATTCTTCTTTATTCTTTAACTTCTTTCTTCTTCTTCTTCTTCTTCTTCCTTCTTCTTCTTCTTCTTCTTCTTCTTCTTCTTCTTCTTCTTCTTACCTTCTTTAACTTCTTCTTCTTCTTCTTCTTCTTCTTCTTCTTCTTCTTCTTCTTCTTCTTCTTCTTCTTCTTCTTCTTCTTTATTCTTCTTCTTCTTCTTCTTCTTCTTCTTCTTCTTCTTCTTCTTCTTCTTCTTCTTCTTCTTCTTCTTCTTCTTCTTCTTCTTCTTCTTCTTCTTCTTCTTCTTCTTCTTCTTCTTCTTCTTCTTCTTCTTCTTCTTCTTCTTCTTCTTCTTCCTTCTTCTTCTTCCTCCTCCTCTTCTTTATTCTTCTTTATTTCTTCTTCTTCTTCTTCTTCTTCTTCTTCTTCTTCTTCTTCTTCTTCTTCTTCTTCTTCTTCTTCAACTTCTTCTTCTTCTTCTTCTTCTTCTTCTTCTTCTTCTTCTTCTTCTTCTTCTTCTTCCACTTCTTCTTCTTCTATCTTCTTCTTCTTCTTCTTCTTCTATTCTTCTTACTTCTTTCTTCTTCTTCTTCTTCTTCTTCTTCTTCTTCTTCTTCTTCTTCTTCTTCTTCTTCTTCTTCTTCTTCTTCTTCTTCTTCTCTTCTTCTTCTTCTTCTTCTTCTTCTCCTTTAACCTTCTTCTTCCTTAACTTCTTCTTTATTCTTCTTCTTCTTCTTCTTCTTCTTCTTCTTCTTCTTCTTCTTCTTCTTCTTGCTTCTTCTTCTTCTTCTTCTTCTTCTTCTTCTTCTTCTTCTTCCTTCTTCTTCTTCTTCTATCTTCTTCTTCCTCTTCTTCTTTTTCTTCTTCTTCTTCTCCTTCTTCTCCTCCTTCTTCTTCTTCTTCTTCTTCTTCCTTCTTTAACCTTCTTCTTCTTCTTCTTCTTTATTTTCTTTCTTCTTTAATTTATTCTTCTTCTTCTTCTTCTTCTTCTTCTTCTTCTTCTTCTTCTTCTTCTTCTTCTTCTTCTTCTTCTTCTTCTTCTTCTTCTTCTTCTTCTTCTTCTTCTTCTTCTTCTTCTTTATCCGTCTTCTTCTTCTTCTTCTTCTTCTTCTTCCTTCTTCTTCTTCTTCTTCTTCTTCTTCTTCTTCTTCTTCTTCTTCTTCTTCTTCTTCTTTATCCTTCTTCTTCTTCTTCTCCTTCTTATCTTCCTTCTTCTTCTTCTTCTTCTTCTTCTTCTTCTTCTTCTTCTTCTTCTTCTTCTTCTTCTTCTTCTTCCACTTCTTCTTCTTCCACTTCTTCTTCTTCTTCTTCTTCTTCTTCTTCTTCCACTTCTTCTTCTTCTTCTTCTTCTTCTTCTTCTTCTACTTCTTACTTCTTCTTCTTCTTCTTCCTTCCTTTAACTTCTTCCTTCTTCTTCTTCTTCCTTCTTTATTTATTCATTTCTTCTTCTTCTTCTTCTTCTTCTTCTTCTTCTTTCTTCTTCCTCTTCTTCTCCTCCTCCCCTTCCATTATTCTTTATTCTTCTTCTTCTAACTTCTTCTTCTTCTTCTTCTTCTTCTTCTTCTTCTTCTTCTTCTTCTTCTTCTTCTTCTTCTTCTTCTTCTTCTTCCTTTCTTCTTCTTCTTCTTCTTCTTCTTCTTCTTCTTCTATTGTCTTCTTCTTCTTCTTCTTCTTTCTTCTTTATTCTTCTTCTCTCTTCTTCTTCTTCTTCTTCTTCTTCTTCTTCTTCTTCTTCTTCCTCCTCCTTCTTCTCCTTCTTCTCATCTTCCTCTTATCTTCTTCTCCTTCTTCTCCTTCTCCTTCTTCTTATCCTTCTTCTTCTTCTTCTTCTTCTTCTTCTTCTTCTTCTTAGCCTTCTTCTTCTTCTTCTTCTTCTTCTTCTTCTTCTTCTTCTTCTTCCTTCTTCTTCTTCTTCTTCTTCTTCTTCTTCTTCTTCTTCTTCTTCTTCTTCCTTCTTCTTCTTCTTCTTCTTCTTCTTCTTCTTCCTCCTCTCTTTCTTCTTCTTCTTCTTCTTCCTTTCTTTATTCTGCTTCTTCTTCTTCTTCTTCTTCTTCTTATTCTTCTTCTTCTTCTTCTTCTTCTTCTTCTTCTTCTTCTTCTTCTTCTTCTTCTTCTTCTTCTTCTTCTTCTTCTTCTTCTTCTTCTTCTTCTTCTTCTTTATTCTTCTTCCTCTTCCTCTTCTTCTTCTTCTTCTTCTTCTTCTTCTTCTTCTTCTTCTTCTTCTTCTTCTTCTTCTTCTTCTTCTTCTTCTTCTTCTCTTCTTCTTCTTCTTCTTCTTCTTCTTCTTCTTTTCTTCTTCTTCTTCTTCTTTAACTTCTTCTTCTTCTTCTTTCTTCTTCTTCTTCTTCTTCTTCTTCTTCTTCTTCTTCTTCTTCTTCTTCTTCTTCTTCTTCTTCTTCTTCTTCTCCTTCTT
>CM038146.1:65664176-65786676 GCA_021437245.1 Aegilops speltoides | reverse complement strand
GCACTAAATGGTGATGGTGGGGCCATAGCCTGACCGCAGGCTGACACAACCTCTTTAGTACCGGTTCGTGGCATGAACCGGTACTAAAGGTTCGCCACGAACCGGTACTATTGATCGCCGCCACGAATCGGCACTAGTGTACACATTAGTGTCGGCTGAAATTCCAACCGGCACTATTCTGCTTCACATTTGACCCTTTTTCTACTAGTGTATGCATCAAAACCACAACAATAGTTCATCAAGTTAGTGTTGTTTTAACCTTCTCAAGTACCGGGCGTAGCCACACTCGGTTCAACTAAAGTTGGAGAAACTGACACCAGCCAGCCACCTATGTGCAAAGCACGTCGGTAGAACCAGTCTCGCATAAGCGTACGCGTAATGTCGGTCTGGGCCGCTTCATCCAACAATACTGCCGAACCAAAGTATGTCATGCTGGTAAGCAGTATGACTTGTATCGCCCACAACTCACTTGTGTTCTACTCGTGCATATAACATCTACGCATAAAACCTGGCTCGGATGCCACTGTTGGGGAACGTAGTAATTTCAAAAATTTCCCTACGCACACGCAAGATCATGGTGATGCATAGCAACGAGAGGGGAGAGTGTTGTCCACGTACCCTCATAGACCGAAAGAAGAAGCGTTAGCACAACGCGGTTGATGTAGTCGTACGTCTTCACGATCCGACCGATCAAGTACCGAACGTACATCACCTCTGATTTCAGCACACGTTCAGCTCGATGACGTCCCACGAACTCCGATCCAGCAGAGCTTTGCGGGAGAGTTCCGTCAGCACAACGGCGTGATGACGATGTTGATGATGCTACCGACGCAGGGCTTCGCCTAAGCACCGCTATGATATTACCGAGGTGGAATATGGTGGAGGGGGGCACCGCACATGGCTAAGAGATCAATTATTGTGTCTAGAGGTGCCCCCTGCCCCCGTATATAAAGAATCAGGGGGAGGGGGCGGCCGGCCAGGAGGAGGGCGCGCCAGGGAGGAGTCCTACTCCCACTGGAAGTAGGACTCCCTCTTTTCCTTGTTGGAGTTGGAGGGGGAAAGGAAGGGAGAGAGGATAGGAAGAAAAGGGGGGGCGCCCCCACCCCCCCCCCCCCTCCTTGTCCAATTTGGACTAGAGGGGAGGGGGCGCGCAGCCTGCCCTGGCTGCCACTCCTCTTCTCCACTAGGGCCCATGAGGCCCACTAACCCCACCTGGGGGGTTCCGGTAACCCCTCGGTACTCCGGTAAATGTCCGAAACCTCCCGAAACATTTTCGGTGTCCGAACATAGTCATCCAATATATCGATCTTTACGTCTCGACCATTTCGAAACTGCTCATCATGTCCGTGATCATATCCGGGACTTCGAACTATCTTCGGTACATCAAAACACAAAAACTCATAATACCGATTGTCACCGAGACACTATGGGTTCGAGAACTATGTAGACATGACCGAGACACGTCTCCGGTCAAATAACCAATAGCGGAACCTGGATGCTCATATTTGCTCCTACATATTCTACGAAGATCTTTATCGGTCAAACCGCATAAAAACATACGTTGTTCCCTTTGTCATCAGTATGTTACTTGCCCAAGATTCGATCGTCGGTATCTCAATACCTAGTTCAATGTCGTTACCGGCAAGTCTCTTTACTCGTTACGTAATGCATCATCCCGCAACTAACTCATTAGCTACATTGCTTCCAAGGCTTATAGTGATGTGCATTACCGAGAGGGCCTAGAGATACCTCTCCGACAATCGGAGTGACAAATCCTAATCTCGAAATACGCCAACTCAACATGTACCTTTGGAGACACCTGTAGAGCTCCTTTATAATCACCCAGTTATGTTGTGACGTTTGGTATCACACAAAGTGTTCCTCCGGTAAACGGGAGTTGCATAATATCATAGTCATAGGAACATGTATAAGTCATGAAGAAAGCAATAGCAACATACTAAACGATCAAGTGCTAAGCTAACGGAATGGATAGAGTCAATCACATCATTCTCCTAATGATGTGATCTCGTTAATCAAATGGCAACTCATGTCTATGGCTAGGAAACACAACCATCTTTGATCAACGAGCTAGTCAAGTAGAGGCATACTAGTGACACTATGTTTGTCTATGTATTCACACATGTATTATGTTTCCGGTTAATACAATTCTAGCATGAATTATAAACATTTATCATGATACGAGGAAATAAACAATAACTTTATTATTTCCTCTAGGGCATATTTCCTTCAGGTAGGACAAAAGATGTCATGCAAGTTCTTAACCATAAGCGCGTATGACTATATTCGGAATACATGCCTACATTACATTGATGACTTGGAGCTATATCTGTGTCACCCTATGTTATAACTATTTCATGAGGAATCGCATCCGACATAATTATCCATCATTGATCCAATGCCTACGAGCTTTTCACATAGTGTGCTTTGCTTATTTACTTTACCGTTGCTACTGTTACAATTATTACAAAACTACTACTGTTACTTTTGTCACTGTTACCGTTACTTCCATACTACTTTGCTACTAAATACTTTGCTGCAGATACTAAGTTATCTAGGTGTGGTTGAATTCACAACTCAACTGCTGATACTTGAGAATATTCTTTGGCTCCCCTTGTGTCGAATCAGTCGCGTACATAGCAGGATCCCCATAATGATTCGCGCGTCCATTGGCAAGAACACCTCCTCCACCCGGTCCTTCTTACATGTTGTGGTGGTATGATCAATAAGCTTGGAGACTAGGGTCGGAGGGTCAGTAACACGACATCCATATGGCCTCATATTCTCCTCTCTGGTGAGCCATGAGTCATTCCATATAGCAGTAGATGCACCATTGCATATCCGTTTGATCAAGCCTAACTTGAGTGTGTCCCTTCCTTCAATAATCGTTCTCCATATTTGCCTAGGGTGTCCTCCCAGGTTAGCTTGCAAGATTAAGGAATCAGGGTAGTAAGTGCTCTTAAGAATACGAGCACTTAAAGTCTCCGGGTTTTGTAACAGGCGACATGCCTGTCTAGCCAACATTGCAAGATTGAAGAGCTCAAAGTACTTAAAACCAAGGCCACCCATCCACTTAGGTTGCGTCATTGTCTTCCAGGAAACCCAATGAGGCTTTCATCTTCCGTCTTTGCTTCCCCACCAGAATTTCTTGATGAGCATATTCAAGTGTTCGCACAACCCTCTTGGCAATTTAAAGCAAGGCATGGAGAAGACTGGAACCGCCTGAGCCACAGATTTCACTAAAACCTCCTTCCCTGCTGTTGATAAGGTGCTTTCCAGCCAGCCCTGAACTTCTCTCCATAAATTATCCTTGAGGTATTTGAAGGCACCATTTTTTGACCCATCGATATCAGATGACATTCCAAGGTATTTCTCATTCAGTGTTTCATTTGGGACATTTAGCACACCTTTTATTTCCAGTCTAGTACTCTCTGGAACCCCCTTGCTGAAAAATATATAAGATTTTGAGAAGTTACCCGTTGCCCCGATGCTTGGCAATAGCTATCCAGTACGAGGTTCACCTCTGTAGCTCCATCATTGTTAGCCTTGAAAAACAGCAGGCTGTCATCAGCGAATAAAAGATGGTTTATCAATGGCGCCGATGGTGCCACTTGTAGACCATGCATGTTTGATGACTCTCCTTTTGATTTAAGTAGGCAAGAAAGGCCCTCTGCTGCTAACAAGAACAAATATGGAGATATTGGGTCCCCTTGTCTAATTCCACGAGATGGTTGAAATTCATCCAGTTTTCTTCCATTGAACATTTCATTGAAAACTTTACTGTAGTAACAAGATTCATAACAATATTTACCAATCTTTCAGTAAAGCCCAGTTTTAGCATGATAGCTCTGAGATAAGGCCACTCAATCCTGTCATAGGCCTTCATCATATCCAATTTTAACGCACATGACCAGCGTTTCTTTGCTCTATTGCGCTTCATGAAACGTAAGCACTCATATACCGTGATGATGTTGTCAGTGATCAACCTGCCCGGCACAAAAGCGGATTTCTCTTCCGATATTATCTCGGGTAACACCACCTTCAGTCTGTTAGATATCACTTTTGAAGCAATTTTATAGAGCACATTGCATAGACTGATTGGTCGAAATTGTGAAAGTAGTGTGGGATTTTTTACCTTTGGGATCAACACCAACACAGTTTCATTAACGCAAGTTGCTGATTCTGTACCATCAACAATTTTTAGGACTGCATTGGTAACCTCATTGCCGCAAATCTTGCAATGCCTCTAGAAAAATGGTGCAGGGTACCCATCAGGTCCCGGCGCATTTGTTGGAAGCATTTGGAAGACAGCCGTTGCTATGTCTTGACCTTGCGTTGGTTTTCCTTGAAGAGGAAAGGGTGATGCAGCAAAGTAGCGTAAGTATTTCCCTCAGTTTTTGAGAACCAAGGTATCAATCCAGTAGGAGGCTCCTCAAAAGTCCCACTCACCTACAAAAACAAACAAGAACCTCGCAACCAATGCAATAAAGGGGTTGTCAATCCCTTCACGGCCACTTGCAAAAGTGAGATCTGATAGAGATAATATGATAAGATAAATATTTTTGGTATTTTTGTGATATAGATGGAAAAGTAAAGATGCAAATAAAAGTAGATGGAGAACTTATATGATGAGAGATAGACCCCGGGGCCATAGGTTTCACTAGTGGCTTCTCTCAAGATAGCATAAGTATTACGACGGGTGAACAAATTACTGTCGAACAATTGATAGAAAAGCGCATAGTTATGAGATTATCTAGGCATGATCATGTATATAGGCATCACGTCCGTGACAAGTAGATCGAAACGATTCTGCATCTACTACTATTACTCCACACATCAATCGACTCCTGCCTACATCTAGAGTATTAAGTTCATGAAGAACAGAGTAACGCATTAAGAAAGATGACATGATGTAGAGGGATAAACTCATCTTTTTATCCTCGATGGCAACAATACAATATGTGACTTGCTACCCCTATTGTCACTGGGAAAGGACACCGCAAGATTGAACCCAAAGCTAAGAACTTCTCCCATTGCAAGAAAGATCAATCTAGTTGGCCAAACCAAACTGATAATTTGAAGAGACTTGCAAAGATAACTTAATCACACATAAAAGAATTCAGAGGAGATTCAAATATTTCTCATAGATATCATAAACCCACAATTCACCGGATCTCGACAAACACACCACAAAAAGAGTTACATCGAATAGATCTCCAAGAAGATCGAGGAGAACTTTGTATTGAGATTCAAAGAGAGAGAAGAAGCCATCTAGCTAATAACTATGGACCCGAAGGTCTGTGGTAAACTACTCACAACTCATCAGAGAAGCCTTGGAGATGATGTAGAGGCCCTCCGTGGTCGTTTCCCCCCGGCGGAGCGCCGACGAAGGCACCAAGATGGGATCTCGCGGATACAGAAGGTTGTGGCGGTGGAAGTAGTTTTTCGTGGTGCTCTTGGATGTTTTTGGGGCACGTGGATATATATAGGAGGAAGAAGTAGGTCAGTGGACGCTCGAGGGGCCCACGAGAGTGGGGGCGCGCCCACCCCTAGGGGCGCACCTGACACCCTCGTGGCCACCCGTTTGTTGCTTGACGTCCACTCCAAGTCCCCTGGATTGCGTTTGTTCCAAAAAGATCGCTCCCGAAGGTTTCACTCTGTTTGGACTCCGTTTGATATTCCTTTCCTTCGAAACACTGAATAGGCAAAAAACAGTAATTCGGGCTGGGCCTCCGGTTAGTTGGTTAGTCCCAAAAATGATATAAAAGTGTAAAGTAAAGCCCATAAATATCCAAAACGGGTAATATAATAGCATGGAACAATCAAAAATTATAGATATGTTGGAGACGTATCAAGCATCCCCATGCTTAATTCCTGCTCGTACTCGAGTAGGTAAATGATAAAAACAGAATTTTTGATGTGGAATGCTACCTAGCATAATTCTCAATGTAATTTTCTTTATTGTGGCATGAATGTTCAGATCCAAATAATTCAAAATAAAAGTTTATATTGACATAAGAAATAGTAATACTTCAAGTATACTAATAAAGCAATCATGTCTTCTCAAAATAGCATGGCTAAAGGAAGTTATCCCTACAAAATCATATAGTCTGGCTATGCTCTATCTTCATCACACAAAGTATTTAATCATGCACAACCCCGATAACAAGCCAAGCAATTGTTTCATACTTTAGTAATCTCAAACTTTTCCAACTTTCAAGCAATACATGAGCGTGAGCCATGGACATAGCACTATAAGTGGAATAGAATGGTGGTTGTGGATAAGACAAAAAAAGGAGGAAGATAGTCTCACATCAACTAGGCATATCAACGGGCTGTGGAGATGCCCACTAATAGATATCAATGTGAGTGAGTAAGGATTGCCATACAACGGATGCACTAGAGCTATAAATGTATGAAATCTCAACAAAAGAAACTAAGTGGGTGTGCATCCAACTTGCTTGCTCACGAAGTCCTAGGGCATTTTGAGGAAGCCCATCATTGGAATATACAAGCCAAGTTCTATAATGAAAAATTCCCACTAGTATATGAGCGTGACAACATAGGAGACTCTCTATCATGAAGATCATGGTGCTACATTGAAGCACAAGTGTGGTAAAAAGGATAGTAGCATTGGCCCTTCTCTCTTTTTCTCTCATTATTTTATTTGGTGGGCTTCTTTGGCCTTTTTTTATAAAAAAAAAGTCAGAAGTCTCATCCTGACTTGTGGGGGAATCATAGTCTCCATCATCCTTTCCTCACTTGGGAAAATGCTCTAATAATGAAGATCATCACACTTTTATTTACTTACAACTCAAGATTACAACTTGATACTTAGAACAAAATATGACTCTATATGAATGCCTCCGGCGGTGTACCGGGATATGCAATGAATCAAGAGTGACATGTATGGAATTATGAAGGTGGCCTTGCCACAAATACGATGTCAACTACATGATCATGCAAGAGCAATATGACAATGATGATGCGTGTCATAGTAAACGGAACGGTGGAAAGTTGCATGGCAATATATCTCGGAATGGCTATGGAAATGCCATAATAGGTAGGTATGGTGGCTGTTTTGAGGAAGGTATATGGTGGGTGTATGGTACCGGCGAAGGTTGCGCGCCACAAGAGATGCTAGCAATGGTGAAAGGGTGAAAGTGCGTATAATCCATGGAGTCAACATTAGTCATAAAGAACTCGTATACTTATTGCAAAAATCTACAAGTCATTGAAAACAAAGTACTACGCACATGCTCCTAGGGGGATAGATTGGTAGGAAAAGACCATCGCTCGTCCCCGACCACCACTCATAAGGAAGACAATCAATAAATAAATTGTGCTCCAACTTCATCACAAAGCGGTTCACCATACGTGCATGCTACGGGAATCACAAACTTCAACACAAGCATTCTTTAAATTCACAATTACCCAACTAGCATGACTCTAATATCACCATCCTCATATCTCAAAACAATTATCAAGCATCAAATTGATCATAGCATCCAATTCACTTTCTATGATAGTTTTTATTATACCCAACTTGGATGCCCATCATTCTAGGACCAAATTTATAACCATAGCAAATACCATGCTGTTATAAAAGACTCTCAAAATAATATAAGTGAAGCATGAGAGATCAACAATTTCTACAAAATAAAGCCACCGCCGTGCTCTAAAAGATATAAGCGAAGCACTAGAGCAAAACTATCTAGCTCAAAAGATATAAGTGAAGCACATAGAGTATTCTAATTAATTCTAATCAAGTGGGATTCTCCCAAAAGGTGTGTACAGAAAGGATGATTGTGGGAAACTAAAAAGCAAAAACTAATATCATACAAGACGCTCCAAGCAAAACACATATCATGTGGCGAATAAAAATATAGCTCCAAGTAAAGTTACCAATGAACGAAGACGAAAGAGGGGATGCCTTCCGGGGCATCCCCAAGCTTAGGCTTTTGGTTATCCTTTAATATCTTGGGGTGCCATGGGCATCCCCAAGTTTAGGTTCTTGTCACTCCTTATTCCATAGTCCATCAAATCTTTACCCAAAACTTGAAAACTTCACAACACAAAACTCAACAGGAAATCTCATAAGCTCCGTTAGTGCAAGAAAGAAAAACCACCACATAAGGTACTGTAATGAACTCATTCTTGATTTATATTGGTGTTAAACCTACTGTATTCCAACTTCTCTATGGTTCATACCCCCCGATACTAGCCATAGATGCATCAAAATAAGCAAACAACACACGAAATCAGAATCTGTCAAAAACAGAACAGTCTGTAGCAATATGTAACTTTCGAATACTTCTGAACTCTAAAAATCCTATCAAAATAGGAAGTCCTGGGAAATTTGTCTATTGATCTACAGCAAAAAGAATCAACGCAAAAGCATGTTTATGTGAATTACTAAAATTATTTTCGTGCGCGCAAAGTTTCTGTTTTTCAGCAGAATCAAATTAACTATCACCGTAGGTTATCCTATAGGTTCTATTTGGCACAAACACTAATTAAAACATGAAAACACATCTAAACAGAAGATAGATGAAATATTTATTACTAAACAGAAGTAGAAAGCAATAAACAAAAAATAAAATTGGGTTGCCTCCCAACTAGCGCTATTGTTGAACGCCCCTAGCTAGGCATAAAAGCGAGGATAGATCTAAGTGGTGCCATCTTTGGCATTCAATTCATAAGTAGCTCGCATGATAGATTCATAAGGTAATTTAACTTTCTTTCTTGGAAAGTGTTCCATGCCTTTCCTTAATGGAAATTGGAATCCAATATTCCCTTCCTTCATATTAATAATTGCACCAATCATTCTAAGGAAAGGTCTACCGAGAATAATAGGACATGAAAGATTGCAATCTATATCAAGAACGATAAAATCTACGGGCACATAATTCCTATTTGCAACAATAAGAACATCATTGATCCTTCCAATAGGTTTCTTAATGGTGGAATCCGCAAGGTGCAAATTTAAAGAGCAATCATCAAATTCATGGAAACCTAGAATATCACATAAACTTTTCGGAATCGTGGAAACACTAGCACCCAAATCACACAAAGCATAGCACTCATGATCATTAATTTTAATCTTTATAGTAGGTTCCCACTCATCATAAAGTTTTCTAGGTATAGAAACTTCCAACTCAAGTTTTTCCGCATAAGATTGCATCAAGGCATCAACAATATGTTTGGTAAAAGCTTTATTTTGACTATAAGCATGAGGAGAATTCAACACGGATTGCAACAAGGAAATACAATATATTAAGAACAATTATCATAATTAAATTCCTTGAAATCCATAATAGTGGGTTAAATGCTATTTAAAGCCTTGACCTCTCCAATCCCACTTTTACCAAATCTAGCATCAAGATCTAAAAACTCCGAATTATTGGGACACCTTTTAACTAAAGTTGACTCATCTCCAGTCCCATCATTATCAAGATTCATATTGCAAAACAAGGATTTAATAGGGGATACATCAATAACTTTTAGATCTTCATCATTATTTTCCCCTAACCCTTCTAGTTTGGCAACCATCTTATTGACCAAGGTGGCTTGCTTATCAGAAATTTGGGCTATTTATTTTTCAAGACGAGCAATCTGAGAATTCAAACCATAAAATTCCTTAGACATATCATCAAACTCTTTGTTCATGTACTCCATAAAGCTTTTTTGTTCTTTAAGCTCTTTTCTAAAGAAACTATTATGCTAAAATTGTAACGTCATAAAGCTTCTAATGTTCAATTCAATCTCTTCCAACCTTCTAAGATGAAGGTCGGTGTTCTTAGGCAAAGCCATAAGGGAAAACAGGCACACAAGAAGGCAAGCGAGAGAGAGAGGAGATTGGGAAAGAGAGGGCGAATAAAACGGCAAGGGTGAAGTGGGGGAGAGGAAAACGAGAGGCAAATGGAAAATAATGTAATGCGAGGGAGATGAGTTTGTGATGGGTACTTGGTATGTCTTGACTTGAGCGAAGACCTCCCCGGCAACGGCGCCAGAAATCCTTCTTGCTACGTCTTGAGCTTGCGTTGGTTTTCTTGAAGAGGAAAGGGTGATGCAGCAAAGTAGCGTAAGTATTTCCCTCGGTTTTTGAGAACCAAGGTATCAATCCAGTAGGAGGATCCTCAAAAGTCCCATGCACATACACAAACAAACAAGAACCTCGCAACCAACGCAATAAAGGGGTTGTCAATCCCTTCACGGCCACTTGCAAAAGTGAGATCTGATAAAGATAATATGATAAGATAAATATTTTTGGTATTTTTATGATATATATGGAAAAGTATAGATGCAAATAAAAGTAGATGTAAAACTTATATGATAAGAGATAGACCCGGGGGCCATAGGTTTCACTAGTGGCTTCTCTCAAGATAGCATAAGTATTACAGTGGGTGAACAAATTACTGTCGAGCAATTGATAGAAAAGCGCATAGTTATGAGATTATCTAGGCATGATCATGTATATAGGCATCACGTCCGTGACAATTAGATCAAAACGATTCTGCATCTGCTACTATTACTCCACACATCGACCGACTCCTGCCTGCATCTAGAGTATTAAGTTCATGAACAGAGTAACGCATTAAGAAAGATGACATGATGTAGAGGGATAAACTCATGCAATTTGATATAAACCCCATCTTTTTATCCTTGATGACAACAATACAATACGTGCCTTGCTGCCCCTGCTTTCACTGGGAAAGGACACTGCAAGATTGAACCCAAATCTAAGCACTTCTCCCATTGCAAGAAAGATCAATCTAGTAGGCCAAACCAAACTGATAATTCGAAGAGATTTGCAAAGATAACTTAATCACACATAAAAGAATTCAGAGGAGATTCAAATATTTCTCATAGATAAACTTGATCATAAACCCACAATTCATCGGATCTCGACAAACACACCGAAAAAAGAGTTACATCGAATAGATCTCCAAGAAGATCGAGGAGAACTTTGTATTGAGATTCAAAGAGAGGGAAGAAGCCATCTAGCTAAGTACTATGGACCCGAAGGTCTGTGGTAAACTACTCACAACTCATCGGAGAGGCCTTGGAGATGATGAAGAGGCCCTCCGTGGTCGATTCCCCTCCGGCGGAGCGCCGGCGAAGGCTTCAAGATGGGATCTCACGGATACAGAAAGTTGCGGCGGTGGAAATGGTTTTTCGTGGTGCTTCTGGATGTTTTCGGGATACGTGGATATATATAGGAGGAAGAAATAGGTCGGTGGATGAGGGAGTCCTGGACTAGGGGGTGTCCGGATAGCCGAACTATCATTATCGGCCGGACTCCTGGACTATGAAGATACAAGATTGAAGACTTCGTCCCGTGTCCGGATGGGACTTTCCTTGGCGTGGAAGGCAAGCTTGGAAATACGGATATGTAGATCTCCTACCATTGTAACCGAGTCTGTGTAGCCCTAGCCCTCTCCGGTGTCTATATAAACCGGAGGGTTTTAGTTCGTAGGACGAACAACAATCATACCATAGGCTAGCTTCTAGGGTTTAGTCTCCTTGATCTCGTGGTAGATCCACTCTTGTACTACCCATATCATCAATATCAATCAAGCATGAGTAGGGTTTTACCTCCATCGGGAGGGCCCGAACCTGGGTAAAAACATCGTGTCCCTTGTCTCCTGTTACCATCCGCCTAGACGCACAGTTCGGGACCCCCTACCCGAGATCCGCCGGTTTTGACACCAACATTGGTGCTTTCATTGAGAGTTCCTCTGTGTCGTCACCGATAGGCTTGATGGCTCCTTCGATCATCAACAACGACGCGGTCCTGGGTGAGACTTTTCTCCCCGGACAGATCTTCGTGTTCGGCGGCTTTGCACTGCAGGCCAATTCGCTTGGCCATCTGGAGCAGATTGAAAGCTATGCCCCTGGCCATCAGGTCAGATTTGGAAGTCTGAACTTCACGGCTGATATCCACGGAGACTTGATCTTCGATGGATTGGAGCCACAACCAAGCGCGCCGCACTGTCACGATGGGCATGACTTAGCTCTGCTGCGGGACAGTGCCCTGGAGGTCGCACACGAGTCCACTCTGATCCTCAATTCAGAGCCGGCTGCACAGATCGAGGACGGGTGGCTAGACACCGCCTCGGGGGATGCTACATCTACGGCGATGGAGCTGAATACCGACCTTGTCCCTTGTGAGGCTCGTGACTCCGAGGTGCCGGACTCCTCGCCGGACTCCGAACCTCCCGCGCCCCCTCCAATCGAATCCGATTGGGCGCCCATCATGGAGTTCACCGCTGCGGACATCTTTCAACACTCACCTTTTGGCAACATCCTGAATTCGCTAACGTATCTCTCGCTATCAGGAGAGCCCTGGCCGAACTGCGGTCAGGACGGTTGGGATGTGGACGACGAAGAAATTCAAACCCCACCCACCACCCACTTTGTAGCCACTATCGACGATTTAACCGACATGCTAGACTACGACTCCGAAGACATCGACGGTATGGACGACGATGCCGGAGACGCCCAAGAACCAGCGCCTACGGGGCACTGGAAGACCACCTCGTCATATGACATATACATGGTGGACATCCCAAAGGATGGGAATGGCGAGGAAGCAGCGGAGGAAGACTCCTCCAAGAAGCGAGACTAAGCGCCAGGCGCCAAGGCGCCGCTTAAATCCCGCCACAAAGAAGAATGGAGATTCCGCACCGGAGATAATAACACCCCAGATAGTGCCAAGACAACCCCTACAGCAAGATTCAGCACAGAGGACGGAGAAGCCAGCCCTCATGAGAGAGCGCGGCATTTAAGAGGTAGAGGATGATAATTACATGCCTCCCTCTGGAGACGAGGCAAGCCTCGACGATGACTAATTCGTCGTGCCTGAGGATCCCGTCGAACAAGAGCGTTTCAAACGCAGGCTTATGGCCACGACAAACAGCCTAAAGAAAAGCAAGAATACTTAGAGCTGATCAAGATCTGCTAGCCGACCGATGGATCAAGTCCTTGCGTCAAGAGCATGAACTCGAACGCCCCTCCAAAAGCTACCCCAAACGCAAGCTGCTCCCCCGATTAGAGGAGGAGGCATATAAACCTGCATCACCAGCGCACAATACGGCTGACCGACCACCTCGTGGCCACGACAGAGAGGCCTCTAGGCCCTCCACTAGAACCGTACCCCGGCACCGCTCGAAAAGTACAAAACCACGGGGGAATGCGCCGGCCTTGCAAGACATATTGGAGGATAAGGCAAGACAATCAAGATTGATCTACGGATCGCGTGGGCGCCCCACGATGCGCGACAACGACCGTCGCGCCAGATACAACAACTCCGGCCGGGCGAACACAGTAGACAAAGCTGGCTCGAGCTACGTCGCGATATAGCCCAATATAGAGGCGCCGCACACCCACTATGCTTCACAGATGAAGTAATGGATCATCAAATCCCCGAAGGGTTCAAACCCGTGAATATTGAATCCTATGATGGCACAACAAACCCGGCGGTTTGGATCGAAGACTATCTCCTTCATATCCACATGGCCCGCGGCGATGATCTTCACGCCATCAAATATCTCCCACTCAAGCATAAAGGACCAGCTCTGCATTGGCTTAATAGCTTGCCAGCAGAATCAATTGGGTGTTGGGAGGAACTGGAAGCAGCATTCCTTGACAACTTCCAGGGCACATATGTGCGACCACCAGACGCCGATGACCTAAGCCACATAATTCACCAGCCAGACGAATCGGCCAGACAATTCTGGACATGGTTCTTAACAAAGAAAAATCAAATCGTCGACTGTCCGGATGCAGAGGCCCTCGCAGCCTTCAAACATAACATCTGCGACGCGTGGCTTGCCCGGCACCTAGGACAGGAAAAGCCAAAATCCATGGCAGTCCTCACATCACTCATGACCCACTTCTGCACGGGAGAGGACAGCTGGCTAGCCCGCAGTAACAACCTCAGCAAACATTCTGGCAATCCGGACACCAAGGACCGCAATGGCAGGTCGCGTCGCAAAAAAAAAACGCCGCGTTAACGGCGATAACATTGAGGATACGACAGTAAACGCCGGCTTCAGAGGCTCCAAACCCGGCCAGCGGAAAAAGGCATTCAAAAGAACTACTCCGGGTCCGTCCAATTTGGACCGAATACTCGACAGCTCTTGCCAGATACACGGCACCCCAGAAAAGCCAGCCAATCACACCAACAGGGATTGTTGGGTATTCAAGCAGGCAGGCAAGTTAATTGCCGAAAACAATGACAAGGGGCTGCACAGCGATGACGAGGAAGAGACCCGGCCTCCGAACAATAGAGGACAGAAAGGTTTCCCCCCACAAGTGCGGACGGTGAACATGATATACGCAACCCACATACCCAAGAGGGAGCGAAGTGCACTCGTGGATGTATATGCGATGGAGCCATCGCCGAAGTTCAACCCATGGTCCTCCTGCCCGATCACTTTTGATTGAAGGACCACCCACCAAGATCCGCCACGGCGGATTCGCCGCATTGGTTTTAGACCCAATGTCGATGGATTCCACTCACCGAGTCCCGATGGACGGCGGCAGAGCTGAACCTGCTTTATCGAGATACAAGCAGCAAGATGGGCATAGACCCTCAAGGATTAAACCCACAAAGACGACCTTCAAAGGCGCCATACCAGCGAGAGGCCAACAGACAGAGCTCGGTCACACTTGAAGTGGTCTTCGGATCCCCGATAACTTCCAAAGCGAGGAGTTAATCTTGACATAGTTCCGCTCATGGCGGCTATCATGCTCTGCTCGGACGGACCGCGTTTGCAAAGTTCAACGCGGTGCCACACTACGCATACCTCAAGATCAAGATGCCAGGCCCTCGAGGAGTCATCACGGTGAACGGAAACACTGAACGCTCCCTCCGAACGGAGGAACACACAGCGGCTCTCGCGGCAGAAGTACAAAGCAGCCTCTTAAGGCAATTCTCGAGTCCGGCCGTTAAGCGACCGGACATGGCTAAACGCGCCCGGAGTAACATACAACAAGACCACCTGACACGTACCAAGCATGCGTAGCAGTGCGGCCCCAACCCCAGCCCTTGCAAAATTGCAAGAATGGTCCTTCGCGTACATCATTACGCTCTGGAGATACCATGGGCATAGGGGGAGGGGCACGACCACGACAGGCCCAGAGTGCGGCTCAACCACACCAGGGGCTCCCAAGTGTGTCCTCTTTTTCCTTTTTTTCAACAGGACTCCATATACCAGAGGCCCTGTCCGGCAGTAGATCTGCCGAACTCACGATGCAACAGCCAGGGAAGGAGAAAAGCTACGACGAGTATCCAGGTGGTCTCCATTTCGAGCATTATACCTGTTTTATACACCATTCCGCAGCCTACCCCTGGAGGGGGACATGTTTAATAGTCCCATCCCTTGCTTACCGCACTATTTGTATCGTTCTGCATTCATGGCAGTATTTCTTGAATAAACAATGCATCACTTTTTGCTTATAATTGCATTTCTTTCTTATACATATGTTCATTTATGACATGTTGCATCCGTACACTGGTACGGCTAAATACACCAGGGCTTAAGTTCCCCACATTATGGTGTGATAAGTCTCAACACTTTCACAAGTGCGGCACCCGAACTTATAGCATTATATGCATCGGCTCGAATCATGTCTTGGGTCAATAGTTGGGTTTGCTCTGCCCCATGTTTTGGAACCTTACGCCTGTTCTATCGGCTAAGGTAGCACTGGGAGAACCACTGCAATTGCGCCCCAGTTGAGCTGGGCGAGCGCCTCAGTGGAGAAAGCTAAAACTGACCGTCATGATAAGGCGAGAGCTGGTCGCTGTTCGAGAGGTTTTTTCGAGTCCCTAAAGACTTATGCCGCTTAGAGCGAGGAACCGGCTTTGTTCAGCCAAGGCGTGGATAGCGCCCCAAACTCGGTCTTCCGAACACTAGGGGCTTCGCCGAAATTTAAAATTATAGAATTCAATGGCTATGTGAGAGTGTTCAAGCATTATAAGTCCGGTTGCCTCGTTCGTTGTGTTGAGCGCCTCCCTAGATGGACCCAACAATGGGAACAAGAGCGCTCAAGTTTATCCCGAACACCCCAGCACTCGTGGCATGGGGGCTGAAGCCGACGACTTGCCATCTCTCAGATTTGATAAACGGCCGCACAGAAGGTAATATTTTAAATTAACAAGCGTTGCTTAGCGCATATGAACAAAGTCTTCAGCACACAGGATAACAAAATACGAGTCTACTCAAATATTACATCTTTGGAGCACTCACCCGCAATCATGCGGGCACCCTTCAGGACATTCTTATAATACATTTCGGGCGTGCGGTACTCCTTGCCTGTCGGTGGCGCATCCGTCACAAGCTTCTCAGCGTCCATCTTGCCCCAGTGCACCTTTGCACGGGCAAGGGCCCGACGGGCACCTTCAATGCTGGCGGAGTGCTTGACAACTTCAACACAGGGACACGCATCCACCAGCCGCCGCACCAGGCCGAAGTAGCTCCCAGGCATGGCCTCCTTGGGCCACAGCCGAACTATGAGGCCCTTCATGGCCTGTTCGGCCACCTTGTGGAGCTCGACCAGCTGCTTCACTGGTCGCTAAAGGCACTGGATGTCCGGCCTCAAAGATACTAAGACCGAAGACCTTCTCCGTTGAGCTCCCTCCTCGGCTCAGAGAAGCGGCAGATCGGACACGCTGCAGGGCAGATCTGCGAACGTTCCTGGAGAGCTTCGAATTTGGGTAAGTAATAGGTAATTCACATTCACATGCTTGCTTTGCATGAAAAATGCCTTACCCGCCGCTATTTTCTTCAACGCCTCGATTTCCTGGAGGGCCTTGTGGGCTTCGGCCTTAGCGGCTTTGGCACTCTCAAGAGCCGATGCAAGCTCGGATTCCCGAGTCTTCGAGCGCCTCCAACAAGTTATCCGGTGCCTCCGGTTGGACGGAGGCCGCCGGCATCACAGTCTTGCCCTTCTTACGAAGGGGCCGCTCGCTGGACTCCGGAACCTCTGCAGGTTCCGGTGCGGAGTCCAGTGCAAAGTCCGGGAGGTTGCCCTGAGGCACCTCCGGGGCCTCCTCCTCCTGGCGGGTCCCTTCCTGGGATCCCACCTCGACGTCGTCAGTGTCACGAGGGGTGGAGGCGGTCGGAAGAGAATCCATATCCGACGTGCCCAAGGACCCACTCGACGAAGCGGGAAGATCGTCCTTGGCCGGGCTACAGGTTGTATGCAGCATTAAAGACACCGTGTGGCAAAAAGAAAAATTATAAATCATCTAGGATTCCGGATACTTGCGATCTTGCCAAGGGCTTGGCCCTTGAGGGCCACTCGTCGTAAATGCCGCTAACGCTATGGAACAGTCCGGGAAGGGTCCTTCCTTCTTGATTCTTCAGCCTCCCTCGTTGGGGAGGCCTTCCTCTTCTTCTCTCCCCCGGTGGGAGAGGCTCTTCTTCTCCTCCTCGTCCTCGTGGAGGAGTCCGCCTCGGAGTCATCGGACGATGAGTCCGATACCACCTGACGCCGGGAACTCCTTCGGGTTCCCGTGGCCTTCTTCTTGGCCTTCTTCTCCGGCACCATGTAAAGTGTCAGGACCAGCAGCCCTGTTAGACGGGCATCCGCTGGGTCCTCTGGACGGGGAGCCGGACAGTTAACCTATCCGGACTCCTTCTGCCAGTCCTGTTAAAGGTATTGGGAGTTTAGATCCCGCATAGAGTCAAATTATGAAAAGCAAGTGTCCCATAAAGGATAACATAGCTTACCTCGCCAGCCGATCTTCGGTAGCATATGCGGGAGCTTCGGCGCCCTTGAACAACACCCTCCAGGCAGCTTCATACATAGTGTCGAAGAGCCTGCTCAAAGTCCGGTGTTGTGCCGGATCAAACTCCCACAAATTTAAGTCCCGTTGCTGGCAGGGGAGAATTCGGCGGACGAGCATGACCTGGATCATGTTGACAAGCTTGAGCTTCTTGTTCACTGTGCAGTCAGGAGACAGATCGAGTCCACTCCTCCAACTACCCCAAAGCAAGCCCTTCTCTTTCCATGAGGTGAGGTGCATGGGGATGCCAGATCTAAATTCGGGGGTCGCTGCCCATTTAGGGTCACGCGGCTCGGTGATATAGAACCACCCCGATTTCCACCCTTTGATGGATTCCACGAAGGCACCCTCGAGCCAAGTGACGTTGGGCATTTTGCCCACCATGGCACCTCCGCAAGACCGCTATTGCCCTTCACAACCTTCGCTTGACATTGAAGGTCTTTAGACACAAGCGAAGTGGGGCTGGATGCAGAGGAAGGCCTCGCACACGACGATAAACGCCAAGATATTGAGGATGAAATTTGGGGCCAGATCGTGGAAGTCCAGGCCGTAGTAGTACATGAACCCTCGGACAAAGGGGTGGAGCGGGAAGCCCAGTCCGCGGAGGAAATGGGGAAGGAATACTACCCTCTCATGGGTCCTGGGGTTGGGGATGAGCTGCCCCTCGTCGGGCAGCCGATGAGAGATGTCGCTGGACAGATATCCAGCGCTACGCAGCTTCTTGATGTGCCCCTCCATAATGGAGGAGGCCATCCACTTGCCTCCCGCTCCGGACATGGCTAGAGAAGGTCGAGGCGAGATGTGCGGACTTGGGCGTGGAGCTCGAGTGCGCAGAAATGGATAAGCAAAGGAGCAAGAAGGCGTAGGTAAAAAAGGTGGATCCTTATCCCCTTATATATGGGCGGATGAAACTATGCGTCCCTACCAGCCTGGTAAAACTCGCTTATCTCCCAAGCGCCGCAATCAATGGCGCGGTTGGGTTACCCACGTCCGTATTGATGGGAATCCCGGAATAAGGGCAACACGATCTCTGCTTCGACAAGACGTGCCAAGGAAACCGCTTCGCTAAACACGCTGAGGTGGTATAATAAAAACGATTCGAGTGAAGGCTTGGTAGTGGTGTGACATCACGCCACAAAATACGTCAGCAGATTGAACTTGTGTAAATGTTATTCTCTCTACGGTGGTATGTGGAATTTATTTTACAGAGCCGGACACTATCCTGGTGTTCACAATCTTCTATTAATTATACGGAGGAGGAACCCGCTTGCAATGCCAAAGACAATATCGCTACCGGACTCGTCATTATTGAAGCCTGGTTCAGGCTCTTGAGGAGTCCTGAACTAGGGGTGTCCGGATAGCCGAACTATCATCATCGGCCGGACTCCAAGACTATGAAGATACAAGATTGAAGACTTTGTCCCGTGTCCGGATGGGACTTTCCTTGGCGTGGAAGGCAAGTGAAAGGATCGATATGGTTGACTAGAGGGGGGGTGAATGGCAACTAACATTTTTTAAGCTTTTCTTTACCAAATTAAACTTTGCAACAAAATAGGTTGTCTAGATGTGCAACTAAGTGAGCAACCTATATGATGCAATAACAACTAGCACACATGCAAGCAAAGGATGTAAAACAAGTAGGCTTGCAAAAGTAAAGGCACGAAATAACCAAGAGTGGAGCCGGTGGAGACGAGGATGTGTTACCAGAGTTCCTTCCTTTTAAGGGGAAGTACATCTCCGTTAGAGCGGTGTGGAGGCACAATGCTCCCCAAGAAGCCACTAGGGCCACCGTATTCTCCTCACGCCCTCACACAATGCGAGATGCCGTGATTCCACTATTGGTGCCCTTGAAGGCGGCGACCGAACCTTTACAAACAAGGTTGGGGCAATCTCCACATCAATTGGAGGCTCCCAACAACACCATGAAGCTTCACCACAATGGAGTATGGCTTTGAGGTGACCTCAACCGTCTAGGGTGCTCAACACCCAAGAATAACAAGATCCGCTATGGATAAGTGGGGGGAATCAAATTTCTCTTGGTGGAAGTGTAGATCTGGGCCTTCTCAACCAATCCCGAGCAAATCAACAAGTTTGATTGGCTAGGGGAGAGAGATCGGGCGAAAATGGAGCTTGGAGCAACAATGGAGCTTTGGGGGAAAGAGGTAAGTTAACTTGGAGGAAGGAGACACCTTTATATAGTGGGGGAACAATTCTAACCGTTATCCCACTGAGCAGCCCCGCACAGAACGGTACTACCGCTAGGGCAGGGCGGTACTACCGCTGAGAGCGGTACTACCGCTCCCTACCCAGCGGTACTACCGCGCTAGTGAGGAAGACAGGGCCCTGGCCCAGGCGGTACTATCAGCGAGAAGAGCGCACTACCGCTTGAGGCGGTACTACCGCTTCTACTACCGCTTCTAGTACCGCAAAACCCGACACGAGAAAACACGGTCTCGAATCAAAGGCGTAGTAGCGGAACAGCTGCGATACTCGGGTGAAGCCATAAGCGGTACTACCGCCCTGGAGCGGTACTACCACGAGAGCAGTACTACCGCTTGTGGGCGGTACTACCGCGGAGAGCTTGGCGGTACTACTCATGAGACCATGGTACTACGGCCACGTAACGAGCAGAACGGAAGAGATAGGCAGCCCCAAAGATGCGAAAGGAAGACGACGGGTGTGATAGGGATGTGTACGTGTTGATTCCACCCTAGTCTTACCAAAGGGGATCCCCTCTTGATAGTACGGTGACTCCTACGAAACTAGTCCACCAACAACGAAACGAAGGAGCTACACCGTCTTGAATAAAACACCGAGGGGAGGAAATCATCTCGTGCCAATGGATGAATCTCTGAAAGAACTTAACGCACACGATTAGTCCGCAAAAGCATTGTCATCAATCACCAAAACCACTTGGGGATAAATATGCCCTTACAATCTCCCCCTTTTTGGTGGATTGATGACAATACGGGATTTGCACAAGCTTGATATAGAGTAAGCGTACAAACCCCACCGTCCTAAAATGTAGATGGGCTCCCCCTAGATGTGTGCTATCTAGATAAGTAATTTGGACTGCACGACACACATACTAGGATCAATGCTCCCCCTACATTTTAGAGACCAACAATCTAAGCAAGGTATATGAGAGCAGCATAGATGATTTAACAAGAAAAGCAAGCAACTCATAAGCTAGATAGTGACATAGATAATATATAATGATACTGGAAAGATAAGGTAGCATATGTCTCACACCATATGACTCGAACTTAGGTCTCACAGACAAACCAACCAAAGCAAATGCGAGGAAAACACGAACACAAGCTACGGAAGACACAAATCGCAAATCCCTAAACTCTCTCCCCCTTTGGCATCGAGACACCAAAAAGGAGAGGGAGTGTTGCTACGGCTCCAGGTGAGAGCAAACGAGGGACACACACATCAGAGCCCAGCGGGATCATCGGCGCCGCCGTCCTCAGACTGGAAGTGCTCGGCATCAGAATCGCTCCACAGGCGGTCAAAGGCTGAATCCTCCTCCTACTCGGTAAGCTGGTCCTCGGACCCATCGTTAATCTGTAGCACCCAACTGACGCATGAGCTCCTTGTGGCGACCTCGGGCCTTCTTCTCAGCCACATGAGTCATGTCTTGACCGTGAGACTCCATGCAGAACAACTTCTTCATCTTGAGCTTGAGCTTCTTTGCCCAAGAGGGCTCGCCTCGAAGGCATGTAGTCATCATCATCATCATCAGCCCCAGTCTCCTCCTCGGTCTCCATGGCGTGTAGAGCATTTAAGGAACTCCAGTCCTAGGGGCCTGAGTGCCCCGATTATCCTTCTTCCTCGGGCGCTTGACATCGTGAGAGATCAACTCTCCGCCTCCGGAATCACCACAGGATAGACACGATCCTGTGCCTTCTCAATGAGCAGCATGATGAATGGACCATAAATCGGGCACTTGCGCCGGAGATAGCAGATAGCAGCTCGCACCACATAACATGAGAGATATCCAAGGACTCTCCGTGTCTGTCCTTTCACGCCGCGATGTAAAAGAAGCATGTCCACGAGATAGGAGTGAACCTGGTCCAGATTCCCGATACGAGGGAAAAGAGTCTCTCTGAAGATGCGATGAAGAATATCCAGATAGCTAGGTAGCTCATAGATTTCCTTCTTTGTCTCATGGTTGATCTTCAAAGTGCAGTAGGGCCATAGAGCTTGCTTGTGAGTGGAATTGGGGCGGCCGTGAGGGCGAAAGCCGACAGAAGACTCAAGACCTAGATCTTACACCCCAATCAACTCCATGAACGCTTTCCACTTGAATGAAAGCAACTTGCCATTGGTCATCCAGGTCAGTGTCCTGTCCTCATCAGTCTCAAGGTGAACTGTGGCATAGAATTGGGCCACAATATCAGCATCATAGTCCTTGTTGAATTTCATGATCCCAAGAATGTTCAGTTGAGTGCACATCTGAAGAGCTTCCCCAAAGTATTCATGATCCCAAGAATGGTCGGTGTCGATGGAGTGCACGTTAACATAGAGGTTCTTCTTGGCTTTGAGAATATCGAAGAAGATGGCAAACTAGAACCTGTTCCAGAATGGACGGTTGACCAAAGTGGGATCTTGGTCTGCCTCATACGGGTTGCGGCGGCGCCTTGCCTAGAACTCCTTTGGCTGCATTTCTGGCACAGTTTTGCCTGGCTTTGGCTTGACCCCAGGCTTCTTCTGGAGTTGAGCTGGAGGTGGAGCACTTGAAGAACCTCCGGTAGGCTCGGTGGTGTGGTAGTGCTTGGACGTGGCACGACCGGGGTTGACACGACGAGCATGATGCTCAGGGACCTCATCACCTGGAACCACACACAAGAACACGCAAACAACCAGAAAGAACGAGCATCAGCCACAAAACATGAGCAAAGGATCATTGAAAGGTAGGAATATGGTGGAAATTGGTAGAGGGCGGTAGTACCGCGACCTTCGAGCGGTAGTACCGCTCCAAGCGGTAGTACCGCTCTGGGGGAGCGATAGTACCGCTCGAGGCGGGGAAACAGCCGGTTCCAACTGCCGTGATCAGATCCGGTACTACCGTCCTACCAAATTCAAAAATACTCCAACCAAACACTAATCCACAATGTCTAGAAGCATTCTCCATCCTACTCAAGCCTAGATCTGGCCAAAAATCTAGAGATGCAACTGCTATTGCCCCTAAGACGCTAGATTGGAAATCTAAACAAAAGGAAATAGGGAACGGGGGCAATACCGGCATCCATGGCAAGAGGACAAGGTGGGGATCGACTCCACCGAAGGGAATGGAGAGGAGCGCCCCAGAGAGGGAGATCCGCCGGAGCCCTCCCGCGGCGCCGGTGCTGAAGAGAGAGAGGAACAGAGTGAGGGGAGGCAAGCGAATGGGTATGGGGGAGAAGAAACTCCCCCTGCCCCCGATATAACCCCCTGCCCGCACCTCACAGCGGTAGTACTGCGCTAGAGGGCGGTAGTACCGCTCGGAGCGATAGTACCGCTCGCCACCAGCGGTAGTACCGCTTCAGCAACCGCATGACTTCTAGACCAGCGGCTAAAACTCCAAGAAGACGGAAAGGAAAACTAAGAGACAGAGAAGACCAACAAGGCAATACACACACACGCAACGGACCAGAAACCACTCAAACAAAAACAACCACACGAAACAGAGCGAGCTTTGTCCTCTCTCGAGAGAGGGCGGTGGCCGGGGCCACCTATGTTTGAGTCAATTGGTATGGCACCGCGAAGAATTATCCTTGGGCCCAAGACCAAAACTCGTCTTTGAAGCACAAGTATCATCAAAAATGGCTAATGTGAAAGAGTTGATCGATTTATGCATAATGGGGGGAGGGAGAGTTCATTGAGAGAACAACACTCCCCCTATGTCCATGCCTACACCTAAACTAGACAACAAGTTGAGTATGGTGGGGGGTGCACGGGTTCAAGTCACATTGCTCAAATCAATGATATTTAGCTCATGCCTTAACTCGCGAAATCTTGCTTCATTCAAGGGCTTCGTGAAAATATATGCAAGGTTATCATGAGTGTTGACATACTTGAGCTTGATCTCCCCTCGCCTAATGTGATCCCGGATGAAGTGATACCGAATCTCAATGTGCTTCGTCTTGAAGTGTTGCACCGGGTTGAGAGAAATCTTGATGGCACTTTCATTATCACACCAAAGAGGCACTTTGTCACAAATGACACCGTACTCCTTTAAAGTTTGCCTCATCCATAGGAGTTGAGCACAACAACTACCGGCTGCCACATACTCCGCTTCGGCGGACGAGAGAGACACACAACTTTGCTTCTTGGAAGACCAACTTACCAAAGAGCAACCAAGAAATTGGCACCCTCCTAAGTGGACTTCCTATCCACTTTGTCTCCGCCTGTCGGAATCCGTGAAACCTTCAAGCTTGAAGTTTGCTCCTCTTGGGTACCATAAGCCAAAGTTTGGGGTATGAGCCAAATATCGAAAGATTCGCTTGACCGCCACATAGTGAATTTCCTTTGGTGCGGCTTGAAAACGTGCACACATCCCCACACTCAACATGATATCCGGTCTAGATGCACAAAGGTAAAGCAAGGAGCCAATCATGGAGCGATATACCTTTTGATCCACCGCTTTACCATTGGGATCGATGTCAAGTTGGCACTTGGTAGGCATTGGTGTAGTAGCTGGCTTGACATCACTTAGCTTGAATCTTTTAAGCATGTCTTGAGTGTATTTGGCTTGGTTGATGAAGGTTCCTTCTCTTCTTTGTTTGATGTCAAAACCAAGGAAGAACTTCAACTCTCCCATCGAAGACATCTTGAACTTGGAGGTCATGAGAGCGGCAAATTCCTCATTGAAAGCTTTGTTAGGAGAACCAAAGATAATATCATCAACATATAGTTGGCATACAAACTACTCCCCTTTGACCTTCTTAGTAAAAAGAGTGGGATCGATTTGTCCTACTTCAAATCCACGATCTTGTACCAACTCGGTAAGGTGGTCATACCACACATGTGGGGCTTGTTTAAGGCCATAGAGTGCCTTATCGAGTTGATACACATGATCCGGGAAGTAGGGGTCCTCGAACCTGGGGGATTGCTTGACATAGACCAACTCATTAATAGGACCATTAAGAAAAGCACTTTTCACATCCATTTGTTGCAACTTAAAGTTGTGATGGGAAGCATAAGCAATCAACAAACGGATGGATTCAAGACGAGCGACAGGAGCAAAGGTTTCACCGTAGTCGATACCCTCGACTTGGGTGTAGCCTTGTGCTACCAATCTTGCCTTGTTGCGAACAATGTTCCCATGAGCATCTTGCTTGTTCTTGAAGATCCATTTGGTCCCAATGACATTGTGGTCTCCCGATGGCCTTGGCACCAATCTCCATACTTCGTTGTACTCGAAGTTGTTGAGTTCTTCATGCATGGCATTGAGCCAATCCGAGTCTTCGAGCGCGTCATAGACCTTTTGGGGTTCAACACAAGAGACAAACGCGTGATGTTCACAGTAGTTTGCTAATGGTCTACGAGTGCTTACCCCCTTTCTTAGGCTTCCAACCACATTTTCCATGAGATGGCCTTGGGTGGTGAGCTTGGAAGCAATCTTCGGGGCACGACACTCTAATTCCTCCTCGGATGTGGAAGGAGGAGGGTTGACTTGATCATCTTGAGCGCCGTCTTGAGCTTGTTCTTGATCTTGAGCTTGCTCTTGATCTTGAACTTGCTCGAGGGGGAGAACTTGACCTTGGGCATCATTTAGAGGTTCACCACCATCTTGAGGTTGATCTTGCCCTTGGTCTTGTTCACAAGGTTGACGGCCTTCACTTTGTTCTTCGGAAGCATGTGGGTCTTGATGAGGTGATGGCTCTACTTGAGTAGAGAATTGTCCTTCTCCTTCGGCCACAAGGGGTTCCTCAATGGGTAGAATTTGACCAATACCCATTCTTCTTATGGCTTGGGGAGGAATTACATCACCTACATCACAAGTACCACTTTGCTCCACGTGGGAGCCGTTATTTTCGTCAAACTCCACGTTACACGTCTCCTCAATGAGTCCGGTGGACTTGTTGAGGACACGGTAAGCATGAGAGTTTGTAGCACAACCAACAAATATGCCCTCATGAGCTCTAGCCTCAAATTTAGACAAACGAACACCTTTCTTGAGAATGAAGCACTTACAACCGAACACCCAGAAGTACTTGAGGTTGGGCTTGTTGCCGGTGAGAATCTCATAAGGAGTCTTGTTCAAGCCTTTGCGAAGATAGAGCCGATTGGATGCATGACATGCGGTGTTGATGGCTTCGGCCCAAAAGTTGTATGGAGACTTGAACTCCGCCATCATGGTCCTAGCCGCATCCATCAACGTCCGGTTCTTCCTCTCCGCAACACCATTTTGTTGAGGGTGTATGGAGCAGCATATTGGTGCTTGATCCCTCATCACTAAGAAACCCATCAAGGTGTAGTTTTGAACTTCGGTGCCGTTGTCACTTCTTATTGTCGAGATCTTTTCATTGTGTTGACGTTGAGCTTCATTTGCAAAGTCGATGACGGTTTGTTGAGTCTCACTCTTCCTCTTGAAGAAGTATACCCAAGTGTATCTTGAATAGTCATCCACAATCACCAAGCAATACTTTCTTCCTCCAAGACTATCAAAAGATGGAGGCCCAAAGAGATCCATGTGAAGGAGCTCCAAGGGTCTCTTCGAGTAGATGATGGTTGATGGAGGGTGAGCCTTTTCAAGAAGCTTTCCTTCGATACAAGCACTACAAGCACGATCTTTGGCAAAACTAACATTTGTTAGTCCACGGACATGGTCCCCCTTGAGAAGACTTTGCAAAGATCTCATATTGACGTGGGCTAAACGGCGATGCCAAATCCATCCCACGTCAACTTTAGCCATTAGGCATGCCGCGGTCTTAGTGGGTCGCTCCGAAAAGTTAATCACATAGAGACCGTTCTCGACATGCCCAACAAAGGCTACTTTAAGAGTCTTGCTCCACAAGAGGGCCACGGTATCAATGTCAAAGAATGTAGCAAAACCCATGAGTGCAAGTTGACGAACGGAAAGCAAATTGTATGCAAGGGACTCAACAAGCATGACTTTCTCGGTTGTTAGATCATGGGAAATGACAACCTTGCCGAGACCCAATACCTTAGAATGTGATGCATCACCCCACTCGACATTGGTGGGCATAGATGGAATCTCTTGCACGTCCACCACCAAGTCCTTGCTCCCGGTCATATGATTTGTTGCTCCACTATCGATCAACCATGATCCCCCACTGGAAGCAAACACCTACAAGAGATCAATGCTTGGTTTTAGGTACCCATTTAGTAATGGGTCCTTTGATGTTAGTAACAAGGATCTTGGGAACCCAAATAGACCATTCAATGTACTCATAAGGAAAACCAACAAATTTAGCAAAGACATGTCCATCACTAGCATGGCATAACACATATGACGGGTTAAAGTCGCCGGCTTTGTTTGAGGAAATGCTTTTGCCCTTTTGGGCATCAACTCCCTTCACTTTTTCCTTCTTCTCCTTAGTAGCACCCTCTTCCTCTTTCACAAACGTTTGTTTGAGAGGAGGAGGACGTTTGGTCTTGTTGTACTTCTTCTTCTTGATCTTGGACTTGGGTGCAAACCCAATTCCTTCTTTGGCCACAACTTCCTTTTGGTTGCTCAACAGGTCGTTGAGGTTCTTCTCACCTTGAATGCAAGTCACAAGGCCTTTCTCAAGTTGATCCTTCAACTTGGCATTCTCCTCCACAAGATGCACATGCTCACAACACGGGTTAGTAGCACATGTATTATCAATTAATACCATATGAGGAAAGGTGGCATTTTCCTTGATTAGCTTAACTAGGAGTTGAGCATGAGACTCTTTGAGGTTAGCATGAGTACCCTTCAAGACCTTGTGGGCCTTGTCAAGTATCTCAAACTCCTGTTTGAGTCTAGCATGATCAACCCCAAGTTTAGCCTTCTCGGAGGTTAGCACACGAGACACGACAAGAGCATGATCAAGATCTTTCTTTAACTTAGCATGGTCATCATTGTGTGACTCCTCAAGAGTCAAACGATGCACACGCTCTTCCTCAAGAGCATTAGAGAGATCCGATATCTCATCGGCATAGTCACGACTATGACCTTCCATCTTGCAGATGGTTTCTTCGTGAGCCTCGATCATGTCATTGGCCTCACCAAGTTGTTCCAAAAGAGCAACAAAGTGCTTCTTGGACTTACCCTTGAGCTTATTCATAAAAGACTCAAATTCATTCACTTCCTCATTAGACTCAACATGTTCATCAATGCAATACTCCAAGGAGGGATTAGTAATGATGGTGGTTGTGATGTTGGGGGTTACCTTGTTTGAAGCTTTAGCCATGAGGCATTTGGCGGTGATGTTTTCGTTGGGTGAATCAAAGAGAGACACCTGGTGTCAGTGTCAAAACTGGCGGATCTCGGGTAGGGGGTCCCGAACTGTGCGTCTAGGCGGATGGTAACAAGAGACGAGGGACACAATGTTTTTACCCAGGTTCGGGCCCTCTCGATGGAGGTAAAACCCTACGTCCTGCTTGATTAATATTGATGATATGGGTAGTACAAGAGTAGATCTACCACGAGATCAAGGAGGCTAAACCCTAGAAGCTAGCCTATGGTATGATTGTTGAGATGTATATTAGTCCCTCACGGACTAAGGCCCTCCGGTTTATATAGACACACGAGAGGCTAGGGTTACACTGAGTCGGTTACAATGGTAGGAGATCTACATATCCGTATTGCCAAGCTTGCCTTCCACGCCAAGGAAAGTACCTTCCGGACACGAGCCGGAGTCTTCAATCTTCTATCTTCGTAGTCTTGGAGTCTGGCGGATATTGATAGTCCGGCTGTCCGGACACCCCCTAGTCCAGGACTCCCTCAGTAGCCCACGAACCAGGCTTCAATGACGATAAGTCCGGCGTGCATAATGTTCGGCATTGCAAGGCGGGTTCCTCCCTTGAATAATTCAGAGAAGATAATGAACACCAGGATAGTGTCCGGCTCTGCAAAATAAATTCCACATTCCACCGTAGAGAGAATAAAATATACACTTAGCTCAATCTGCTAACGTATTATGCGGCGCGACATCACACCGCAGCCAAGCCCTCGTTTGAATCGTTTTTTATTATTCCACCTCAGCACGTTTAGCGAAGCGGTTTCCTTGGCACGTCTTGTCGAAGCAGAGATCGTGTTCCCCTTATTCCTGGATCCTCATCAATACGTGCGTGGGTAACCCAACCGTTCCCGTCGCAACACCTCCTCTATCGAAGGGGAATCTCAAACGGTCATGGAGACGGCCCTTGGTATTTCCTCCCCTTTATAAGGGGACCGAGGCCTGTCCTTGTCTTTTAATCTCGCATCGAATCTTTCCTCCGCTCCCAGTTCCAACACCCAGAGCTTCAGATTCGAGCGCTTCGGATCCTCAACCATGTCGGCTCCGACCTCCAGGGCCGGTGGATGCCCTCCTCCGTCACGGAGGAGGACATCTGAAACTGCATGAGGCCAAGCACGGCCTCACGAGGTTTCAGACAGCTGCCTGCCCAAGGGCAGGCCGTGCCAGCCCGAGCCGGTGAATCGCCGTTTTAAGTATCCCACCTCCGTCGGGGTTTAGGCTTCCCGATGGATCCCTTCGTGAGAGGGCTCCTGTTCTATTACGGGCTGGACTTCCACGACTTGGCTCCGGAGTCTATCCTCCAAATCTCCGCATTCATCATTGTCTGCGAAGCCTTCCTCCGCGTCATCCCCCACTTCGGCCTATGGCTGAAGACCTTTAAAGTGGAGCCGAAGATGATTGGGGGGCGTCAAGCGGAGTGCGGCGGGGCGACCATAAGCAAGAAGGTCGATGCCCCGTGGCTCGAAGGTTCCTTCCAAGAGGAACTTGGATTGTGGCAGCAGGAGTGGTTCTACATCACTGCTCCAAGGGGCAGCAAGCAAAAGCCGCCGCCCTCATTCCGCCCGGGACCTCCACGCCAACTGATGTCGTGGGTCAACCAAGGGCTCAATTGGGGGTCTTCCGAAGACGTGCCCTCACTGCAGGGCCGGATTCGAGATCTCCAAGCGAGGGAGATCGACCTGGTCAAGGTGATGCAGGTCATGCTAATCAGGCACCTCCTGCCCTGCAAACGCCGTCCTCTCCGTTTATGGGAGTTCAATCCGGAGGGACCTCAAATTCTCCAACTCTTCATGGGTGCGACACCCGTGGAGATGTACAAGCTGTTCTTCGGACCGCAGGTGGCGTGTCCGGATTCGGCCGAGGACGCAGGTCTAAGCCGCGATCGCCCGGATACTCAGGTAGATAGCTCAGAGTCCGGACATTTTATTCACATGCCCTTCAAAAGTTCGCCTCCTGACCCTTTGTTCTTTACAGGAATGGGTGGCGCGATCAAGGCTGATAAGGTGTCTAGCCCCCCTCCCAGAGACCGCACTGGAGCCCGTGCTGGTCAGAATGTTGGAGGTTGCGCCCACAGAAGGGGGCAGCGGGGAAAATAGAGGAGCTAATATTCCGCCCAAAGGCGCCAAGAGGAGGAACCAGAACCCTCCCTTCAGAGGGAGAAGAGGACCGCCTCCGGAGATCCGAAGGTCAAAGCCCCTAAGCGTGGGAAGAAATCCTCACCGGGGGATCCGGCATCCGGAGAGAATCCGGACGCACAATCATCGCCGAAGGACCAGCCCTCCAACGAGCCGTGAGTATAAAAGAGGGAATTAATCAATAAGGAGATACCTTCATTTGTGCTTCCATAGATAACCGAAGTATTTATATCGCAGTTCGGATCTGCAGCCTTCTCAGATGAGTTCATCTTCGGGGGACCTTCTTCCGGAGATGATGGAAGCGATCGCCTCCCTCCAGCGGTGCCGCCAGATGAGGCGGCGAACCGAAGTGTCGCCAATCGAGGGCGTCCCCGAGTCCGGAGGGGCCAGAGTTCGGCACCCACGAGTCCAGCGGGAGGATCAAGAGTCTGCTTGAAAGGCGTCCATTTCGAAGATCACAGGCGCGTTAATGCGTATGGTGATTGGAAGGATTTAAATCGCTGGCGGATTATGTAATGCCGCCATGAGCTTGCTGGGCGGGATTTGGTATCTGAAAATAACGTGCCTTTGTCTTTTAACAGTTTTGCATATAAAAATGCGCCCTGCATAGATAGTAGCCCCTGAGACTCGGTAGGTTGTCGAAAACGACAGCGTGCCGAGGATCAAAATCTCAAAATCTCAAGTGATGAATACCGCCGTTCTGGTACAGGTGGCGGATAGTCCGGGGGCTAGCCGGACTAATGAGTTTGCCGAACTAATTCGGCAACTTGACGTGGCAGATGGTGACATCGCGCTTGTCAACCAGCGACTTGACGAGTCGCAAGGTAAATAAATTCTCCGCAGTTGCTTGATTTAAGGGGGTCGAAGACCTCCTCTGATAGGTTGTATGCTGTTGTACAGACGGTGCTGCTGCTGTGGAGGGCCTTCGGGCCGAACTTGCTCAAGCTAAGGAGCAAGCCCGAAGGAGTGATGCGGCTGCCTCGAAGGCGGCCGAAGAGTTGAAGGCTGAAAAGGCTGCGCACCGCCTAAGCAGGGCGGAGGTGGCCGAATTGGCCAGGAAATTAAAGATGCTACCGACCGCAATGAGGCTCTTGAAAAGGAGCACTTGTCGGAGCGGGAAGACCTGAAGAAGGCCACCGCCGAAGCCAAGGATGCCCCCTCTGCGATGCGGGCTATGAAGGAGGAACTGCGCCAGGCCGGAGAGATCGTGGCTGGCAAGCCTATTCAGCTGCGTCGCCGGTTTATGGATGCGAAGTATGCTCAATTTGGCGTTGTGAGTCCGGAGGATCCGTATATGGACTTAGCTGCAAGCGCGGCTGATGCCGTTAAGCACTTCGGAGCCAGGGGGATCACGAGACGGAAGAGCTGTATTGGTCTCAATTCCACAGTCCGGATCGTTCCCTTCCGTTGATGGACCGGTTGGCCGAATGGGCTGAACTAAATAGATTGTCCGGACTTGCCATGACTGACATCGTGGCACATGTCTGGCCAGAGAGGTCCAAGGCAACGAGCTACTTCGGCTTGCTGCAGCAATTCCTTGGAGCGGTGCCGCATATAAAGGATATGAAGCGGTCGGCCTGCATCGAGGGCGCGCGGATGGCTCTTGCCCGTGTGAAGGTGCATTATCCGAAGATGGATGCCACCGCTGTTTCCACTCAGGGTCCGGATGAAAGCCGGCTCCCTGCCGAGCACTACTTTGGAGAAGTTATGCGCGGTGCTCGTAAAATAGAGGCGCAGTGCTCAAAGAATGTAACGTTCAAATGAACGCATTAGATTGTAAATCAATGATTATGGTATAACTGCTTTTTATACTTGTGCGTCCAAGTGATAAAACTTCTCCTGTGCGGCCGTTTACGCATACTTGTGTATAACCTGAAAGATGCAGTCTTCGGCTTCAGCCCCCTCGCACAAGGTGCTTGGGTGTTCGCAAAATAGCGCGTTTTCACACTTAATCCGACATCTCGGTCCTGTTATAAGGAGGTGGTAGCATAGCGAACGAGGCAATCCGGACTATAATGCTTTATCTCTTTCACTTAGCCAATGGAGCTCGAGGGTGGGGCTACGATATAGCCCCTGATGACACCGCACATCTCCGGATTCGGGTGCGCGATGTGCTGACCGAAACGGTCCTTCGTCAAGGCGGGAATTCTAAACATTCCGATAGTCGATCGAGTGGTGACCAGACTCTCGCTGTATCATGACGATCGGTTTTGGCTTTCTCTCGAGGTGCTCGCCCAAATTAACCGGGGCACAATCGCGAGAGTTCTCCGGTGCGCGTTAGCCGATGATCTGAGCGTAAGGCAGCAAAACACGAGGGCCGGGCAAACCCAACATTTGACCAAAGACATGATTGGGAGCTGATGCATATAATGCCTAACTCGAGGCGCCGAACACTCCCGAAGGTGTTCGGACTTTATAATAATGGGCAGAATTATGCCCTAAGCCCCTAGTGTCCAGGTACGGGCATGGTCCTCTGACGCGGCCGATGCCAAAGCGTCAGGCTCCTCTTTGGCTATAGGAAGAAGCCAAGGGAGAGTAACAACAAGAGACAGTGATAAAAAGGTCTATGCAGGGTCTTAATCTGAAAAGAATCCTTGCAACGGGTCCCTACTGCACGTCTGCGCCTGTGCCTCCGTTGCGCCATTATCCTGGACGGGTACGCACGTTGTTCATCTGTAGAAAGAGAGGAACATTTAGTTTTAGAAACAGTTCATGGAAAAAATATGCAAAAGAAGAAATATAAATAATTAAAGCAAGGTTTATATGAAACCGCGGTCAGTTGTGCGCGCAGCCCCCTGTGAAAGGGTATGCGGCTAGGGAGCCCCTAGCCTACTGAGTCCGGATTCGTCTATCCGAGTCCGGGGTCTTTAAGTGACCCTCGACCTAAATGGCGCCATGTGGACCGGGCATCTTGAGTGTAAGAGACGCGTAATGCGGTATGGCGTTGAAGCGAACAAAAGCCTTCGTCCCAACGATGCTTGATATTCACTTTTAAATGGGACGATATGAAAATTAATTTTTGCGTCGAAAGTTGTTCGCGATCCGAACACGACTTCTAGTAATATCGAGCACATGCACTTGGCGTAAGGGCACAGCGTCACTCCTTTGAAGGAAGTGCGGCTGTGTCGAATTTTGGTAGGGTCTATCCCCATCCTACTTAATTGTGTTTGAATATAGCAGGTTTAAGTCATCGCCTCCGTCCATTAGGACGTTTGTGAATTGTAGTCCGTCTATTATCGATTCAATATCGAGAGTCCGTCCAGCGTTTGACGCTTCGAGTAGTCGGTGGTGAAAGTGATTGGTTTTGATATCCAATCTCTACGGTTCTGCTGGGTTGGACCGTGCGAAGCTCTTTTTAGAAAGTGCCGCACTATTTTTCCGTGTCATCACATGAAGTGAGTTTACTACTTTGACCCCTTGTGGGAAAGCCTTTTGTTTTCCGGTGCCTTGCTGGCGGGGTTTATCTTCTTCGCTTGACGCGTCAAGCCCCTTGTGTTCGGCATTTAATCGGCCGGACTGTTTGAAAACCCAACAATCCCTGTGGGTGTGATTTGCGGGCCTTCCGGGGGTACTGTGGATTTGACATATCCGCCCTAGAATTTTGTGTAGGTTAGACAGTTCGTCACTATCATCCTTGAGGGGCTGAGTTTTATTATTGGACCACGAGCTTTTGAATCCGGTGTTAACTACCGTGCTCTTTGGGCTTTTCTCTTTGTTCCGGCGCTGCTCCTTTCTGTGCCGTGATTTTCCGTTTCCATCTCTTATCTCGGATGTACTTGGGTCGCTGGTGCTGCTTCTTGCTAGCCAGCTATCCTCTCCCGCATGAAGCGGGTCATGAGGCTTGTTAATGCGGTCATTGTCCTTGGTTTCTCTTGACCGAGGTGCCTGGCAAGCCATTCGTCTCGGACATTGTGCTTGAAAGCTGCTAAGGCTTCAGCGTCCGGACAGTCGACTATTTGGTTCTTTTTGGTAAGAAACCTGTTCGAATTCCGCCTACGACTCTCGGGCTGTTGGGTTATATGACTTAAATCATCTGCATCCGGAGGACGGACATAGGTCCCTTGAAAATTTGCTCTAAACGCTTCCTCGAGCTCTTCCCAACTTCCAACAGTGTTTTCTAGGAGGCTTTTGAGCCAATGACGGGCTGGCCCTTTGAGCTTGAGGGGTAGGTATTTTATGGCGTGGAGATCGTCTCCTCTGGCCATATGTATATGCAGTATATAATCTTCTATCCAGACTCCAGGGTCTGTTGTTCCATCGTAGGCCTCTATGTTTATGGGTTTAAACCCTCACGGGAATTCATGATCCAAAGACCTCGTCGGTGAAACATAGTGGGTGTCTGGCAGCATACTTGTATGTGCCGCTATCGTCGGACACTTGACGTGTTGCTTTGCTTCTTGGGGCTTTCTTTTTGGGTCCGTAGATGGACCTGGCTGGGCCATTGGACGGTGGGGGCTCTATGGCCTCCTCGTCGAATTCTGGAAGCAGCTTACGCTTCGGGTAGCTCTTCGATTGGTGGCCATTGCCGTATTTATCTGCGGTTTTGAGTACTTTGCTCCGTCTTATTCGGAGCGTGTCTTCCGCTGTTTTGAGCTTCCGCTTTTCCTTCTTCAGGCTTCTTGCTGTAGCGATGAGCCTGCGCTTAAAAAGCTCTTGTTCGACGGGGTCCTCGGGCGCGACAAGTTCGTCGTCATTGAGGCTTGCTTCGTCTTCAGAGGGAGGTATATAGTTATGATCCTCAACCTCTTTGTCTGCCGCCCTTTCGTGAGGGCTTGCTTCTGCATCCTCCTGCGCTGAGTCTTGCTGGAGGGGGTTGTCTTCGGCACTCTCTGGGGTATTGTTATTTCCTGCGCCGGAATCTATATTCTTGATGTGGCGGGATTTAGAGTGGCGCCGCTGACGCTGGCGTTTGGGCTGCTTCTTTAAAGAGTCTGCCTCCTCTGCTTCTTCGCCATCCCCTTATTTTGGGGTATCCACCATGTATCGTCATATGACGAGGTGGCCTTCGATGCCACTGAGGCGCTGGTTCTGTTAAATCTCCAAAGCATCCTCGTCCATAGCGTCGATGTCTTTGGAGTCGTAGTCTAGCATGTTGGTTAAGTCCTCGATAGTGTCTACAAAGTGGGTGGTGGGTGGGCTCTGAATTTCTTCATCGTCCGAACTCCAACCGTCCTGGCCATAGTCCGGCCAGGACTCTTCTGATAGCGAGAGATGCTTCAGTGAATTCAGGATATCGCCAAAAGGCGAGTGTTGGAAAATGTCCGCGGCGGTGAATTCCACAACCGGCGCCCAATCCGGATTAATTGGTAGGGGCGCGGGAGGTTCAGAGTCCGGCGAGGAGTCCGGCGCCTCGGGATCATGAGTTTCACAGGGGACAAGATTAGTATTCAGCTCCATCGCCATGGATGTTGAAGCCCCCAGGGCGGCGTCTATCCACTGGCCCTCGATATGGGCGATCGGCTCCGGGCTAATGGCCGAAGCGGATCCGAAAAGGCCACCAAAGCACCGTCCGTGGCAGAGCTAGATCATGCCCATCGTCACGGTCTGCGGCGCTTGGCGTGGCTCGAGTCCGTCGAAGATCAAATCTCCGCGGTCATCGGCCGTGAAGTTTAAGCTTCGAATCTGACTGACGGCCAGGGTGTAGCTTCGATCTGCTCCGGATGGCCAAGAGAATTGGCCCCAATTGCAAAGCCGCCCGAATCGAAGATCTGCCGGGAGAAAAGTTTCACCTGGACAGCGTTGATGGTTGAAGATGCCATCGAGCCTATCGGTGACGACACGAGGAACTCTCAATGAAAGCACCAATGTCGGTGTCAAAACCGGCAGATCTCGGAGTAGGGGTCCCGAATCGTGCGTCTAGGCGGATGGTAACAAGAGACGAGGACACAATGTTTTTACCCAGGTTCGGCCCTCTCGATGGAGGTAAAACCCTACGTCCTGCTTGATTAATATTGATGATATGGGTAGTACAAGAGTAGATCTACCACGAGATCAAGGAGGCTAAACCCTAGAAGCTAGCCTATGGTATGATTGTTGAGATGTATATTTGTCCTACGGACTAAGGCCCTCCGGTTTATATAGACACCGGAGAGGCTAGGGTTACACAGAGTCAGTTACAATGGTAGGAGATCTACATATCCGTATTGCCAAGCTTGCCTTCCACGCCAAGGAAAGTACCCTCCGGACACGAGCCGGAGTCTTCAATCTTCTATCTTCGTAGTCTTGGAGTCCGGCGGATATTGATAGTCCGGCTGTCCGGACACCCCCTAGTCCAGGACTCCCTCACCCGGGGAGTAGTAGCAATGGCAACGGATGCCATGGCCATAGCTTCTTCATTTGCATCATCATCGTCATCCTCTTGGTATTATTCTTGAACCACCAACCCACGAGTGGGAGTCTTCTTGGCGAAGTTGTTCTTGTTGGGGAAGGACTTGGCTTTGTCTTTTCGGATGAACTTGCCACCATTGTCTTCCCGCTTCTCGTAAGGACAATCTGCAACGAAATGGCTCACATTGCCACAGTTGAAGCAAGTTCTAACTCGTTGCTTGCCCTTGATGCCACTTGAGTTGTTCTTGTTGAAGTTGGGTCTTGAACTCTTCTTGCTCCAAAATTGTCTTGAAGCAAGGGACATCTGCTCATGGTAATCAAATTTGGTGTCTTCGGAGTTGCTTTCCTCATCTTCCACTTCTTCCTCTTCTTCCATAATAACCTTGGCCTTCAAAGCAAGGTTGGGCTTCTTTGCCCTTTGAGAATAGAGCACCGCATTGTCGGCGGTCTTGTCCAAGATGCTCATTGCAACGAACTCATCCAACACTTCACTTGAGATCATGGATTTGATGTCCGGTCGTTGACGAATGACGGAGGACATGGCCTTGTTGTAGGGCATCATGGCCTTGAGGAACTTTCGCTTGATCCAATTGTCATCCATGTCCTTGCTTCCATGATCTCGGAGTGCGACCGCGAGTTTGGTCACTCTTCGAAAGAGGTATCGAGGTTCTTCATCTTCTTTCATTGCAAACTCATCGGCTTCATCTTGCACCACTTCATAGTTGGAGCGTTGAATGCTAGCACTTCCTCGATAGAGACCCTCGACACATTTCCATGCTTCTTTAGCCATGGCATGGGGTCGAAGATGAGGGAGATCTTCGGGAAGGATTGCATCTTGGATGATGAAGAGAGCACTCTCATTGAATTGATTGTCCACGGCTTCTTGAGGGGTGAAGTTGCTTGGGTCATGAGGATAAAAACCTTCTTCAATGATTCTCCAAAGGTTAGTGTTCACATGTTTTAAATGACGCTTAAAGCGATAGACCCAAGAATCAAAATCTTCATGTTTCTCATATTTAGGAGGAGGACCGGCATGATTCAAATGAGTGGAGGGGATTGGCCCTCCATACATTGGAGGTTCCACATGGGCAAAGATGGCGGTACCATTTCTACCGCTAATAGAAGGACTCTTTTCAATGTTAGCTTCCCCCTTGTCGGAGGTAGCATCCGTCACCTTGTTGGTGGGATCACCCACTTTCATCGGCGAGGTAGATTGTTTAAGTCCTTCTAGGAATTCCTTAAACATGTCCTTGACCTCGGTCGTCATGGAGGTTTTCAATGTTTCCAAAGCCACATCGAATTCCTCACGTGAGATCGAGTTACCCCCATCTCCGTAGATGAGATCGGATTCAAGACCGAGTGCTCTCCCACCTCATCTCGACATCAACCATACTCTTGGACGGTAAAGCCCTTAAAAAGAGACGAGGCTCGATACCAATTGAAAGGATCGATATGGTTGACTAGAGGGGGTGAATAGGCAACTAACAATTTTAAGCTTTTCTTTACCAAATTAAACTTTGCAACAAAATAGGTTGTCTAGATGTGCAACTAAGTGAGAAACCTATATGATGCAATAACAACTAACACACATGCAAGCAAAGGATGTAAAACAAGTAGGCTTGCAAAAGTAAAGGCACGAAATAACCAAGAGTGGAGCCGTGGAGACGAGGATGTGTTACGAGTTCCTTCCTTTTAAGGAAATACGTCTCCGTTAGAGCGGTGTGGAGGCACAATGCTCCCAAGAAGCCACTAGGGCCATCAGATTCTCCTCACGCCCTCACACAATGCGAGATGCCGTGATTCCACTATTGGTGCCCTTGAAGGCGGTGACCGAACCTTTACAAACAAGGTTGGGGCAATCTCCACAACAATTGGAGGCTCCCAACAACACCATGAAGCTTCACCACAATGGAGTATGGCTTCGAGGTGACCTCAACCGTCTAGGGTGCTCAACACCCAAGAGTAACAAGATCCGCTAGGGATAAGTGGGGGGAATCAAATTTCTCTTGGTGGAAGTGTAGATCTGGGCCTTCACAACCAATCCCGAGCAAATCAACAAGTTTGATTGGCTAGGGAGAGAGATCGGGCGAAAATGGAGCTTGGAGCAACAATGGAGCTTTGGGGGAAAGAGGTAAGTTGGAGGAAGGAGACACCTTTATATAGTGGGGGAACAATTCTAACCGTTACCCCACTGAGCAGCCCCGCACAGAGCGGTACTACCGCTAGGGCAGGGCGGTACTACCGCTGAGAGCGGTACTACCGCTCCCTACCCTGCGGTACTACCGCGCTAGCGAGGAAGACAGGGCCCTGGCCCCAGAGCGGTACTACCGCGGGAGAAGAGCGGCACTACCGCTTGAAGCGGTACTACCGCTTCTACTACCGCTTCTAGTACCGCAAAACCCGACACGAGAAAACACGAGTCTAGAATCAAGGCGGTAGTAGCGCGTGAAGGAAATATGCCCTAGAGGCAATAATAAAGTTATTATTTATTTCCTTATTTCATGATAATTGTTTATTATTCATGCTAGAATTGTATTAACCAGAAACATAATACATGTGTGGATATATAAACAAACAGAGTGTCACTAGTATGCCTCTACTTGAATAGCTTGTTAATCAAAGATGGTTATGTTTCCTAACCATGGACAAAGAGTTGTTATTTGATTAATGGGATCACATCATTAGTTGAATGATCTGATTGACATGACCCATTCAGTTAGCTTAGCACCCGATCGTTTAGTATGTTGCTATTGCTTTCTTCATGACTTATACATGTTCCTATGACTATGAGATTATGCAACTCCGTTTACGGAGGAACACTTTGTGTGCTACCAAACGTCTAACGAATCGGGTGATTATAAAGGTGCTCTCTGGTGTCTCCGAAGGTACTTGTTGGGTTGGCGTATTTCGACATTAGGATTTGTCACTCCGAATGTCGGAGAGGTATCTCTGGGCCCTCTCGGTAATGCACATCACTTAAGCCTTGCAAGCATTGTAACTAATGAGTTAGTTGCGAGATGATGTATTATGGAACGAGTAAAGAGACTTGCCGGTAACGAGATTGAACTAGGTATTGGATACCGACGATCGAATCTCGGGCAAGTAACATACCGATGACAAAGGGAACAACGTATGCTGTTATGCGGTCTGACCGATAAAGATCTTCGTAGAATATGTAGGAACCAATATGGGCATCCAGGTCCTGCTATTGGTTATTGACCGGAGACATGTCTTGGTCATGTCTACATTGTTCTCGAACCGTAGGGTCCGCACGCTTAAGGTTTTGATGACAGTTATATTATGAGTTTATGTATTTTGATGTACCAAAGGTTGTTCGGAGTCCCGGATATGATCACGGACATGACGAGGAGTCTCGAAATGGTCGAGACATAAAGATTGATATATTGGACGGATATATTTGGACACCGGAAAGGTTCCGGAGAAGTTTGGAGCTCCGGGAGGTTACCGGAACCCCCCGGGAGGAATATGGGCCTTATTGGGCCCTTGTAGGAGGAAGAGAGAAGGAGTAAGGGAGGGGGGCGCACCCCCCCAAGCCCAATCCGAATTGAGGAGGGGGGCCGGGCCCCCCTTTCCTTTCTCCTTCCCCCTCTCTTCCTTCCTACTACTAGTACTACTTCCTAATACTAGTACTCCTTCCTTCCCCCTCCAAATAAGATAAGGAAAAGAGAGGGAAACCTACTTGGAGTAGGTTTCCCCCTCCCTATGGCGCGCCCCCCTTGAGGCCGGCCACCTCCCCTCCTCCACTCCTTTATATACGGGGGTAGGGGGCACCCCATGGACACACAAGTTGATCATTGATCGCTCCTTAGCCGTGTGCGGTGCCCCCCTCCACGATATTACACCTCGATCATATTGTAGCGGTGCTTAGGCAAAGCCCTGCGACAGGAGAACATCAAGATCGTCACCACGCCGTCGTCTTGACGGAACTCCCCTCGGAACCTCTCTTTGGATTGGAGATCGAGGGTGCGTCATCGAGCTGTCGCGTGTCAAGAACTCGGAGGTGCCGAGTAACGGTGCTTGGATCGGTTGGACCGGAGGACGTCGACTACTTCCTCTATGTTGCGTCAACGCTTCCGCCTTGGTCTCGAGGGTACGTAGACAACACTCTCCCCTCGTTGCTATGCATCACCATGATCTTGCGTGTGCGTAGGAAATTTTTGAAATTACTACGCTCCCCAGCAGGGCATCCGAGCCTAGGTTTTTATGGTTTGATGTTATATGCACGAGTAGAACACAAGTGAGTTGTGGGCGATATAAGTCATCTGCTTACCAGCATGTCATACTTTGGTTCGGCGGTATTGTTGGATGAAGCGGCCGGACCGACATTACGCGACGCGCTTACGAGACTGGTTTAACCGCCGTGCTTTGCACACAGTGACTAGCGGTGTCGGTTTCTCAACTTTAGTTGAACCGAGTGTGGCTACACCCGGTCCTTGTGAAGGTTAAAACAGCATCAACTTGACAAACTATCGTTGTGGTTTTGATGCGTAGGTGAGATTGGTTCTTGCTTAAGCCCGTAGCAGCCACGTAAAACTTGCAACAACAAAGTAGAGGACGTCTAACTTGTTTTTGCAGGGCATGTTGTGATGTGATATGGCCAAGACATGATGCTATATTTTATTGTATGAGACGATCATGTTTTGTAACCGGTTATCGGCAATCGGCAGGAGCCATATGGTTGTCGCTTTATTGTATGAAATGCAACGCTCTGTAATTGCTTTACTTTATCACTAAGCGGTAGCGATAGTCGTAGAAGCAATAGATGGCGTAACGACAACGATGCTACGATGGAGATCAAGGTGTCGCGCCGGTGACGATGGTGATCATGATGGTGCTTCGGAGATGGAGATCACAAGCACAAGAAGATGATGGCCATATCATATCACTTATATTGATTGCATGTGATGTTTATCCTTTATGCATCTTATCTTGTTTTGATTAACGGTAGCATTTTAAGATGATCTCTCACTAAAAAAATTATCAAGTAGTGTTCTCCCGAGTATGCACCGTTGCCAAAGTTAAATCGTGCCCATACACCACGTGATGATCGGGTGTGATAAGCTCTCGTCCATCTACAATGGGTGCAAGCCAGTTTTGCACACGCAGAATACTCAAGTTAAACTTGACGAGCCTAGCATATGCGAGATATGGCCTCGAACACGGAGACCGAAAGGTCGAGCGTGAATCATATAGTAGATATGATCAACATAAGATGTTCACCATTGAAAACTACTCCATCTCACGTGATGATCGGTTATGGTTTAATTGATTTGGATCACGTGATCACTTAGATGACTAGAGAGATGTCTGTATAAGTGGGAGTTCTTAAGTAATATGATTAATTGAACTTAAATTTATCATGAACTTAGTCCTGGTAGTATTTTGCAAATTATGTTGTAAGATCAATAGCTTGCGTTGTTGCTTTCATATGTTTATTTTGATATGTTCCTAGAGAAAATTGTGTTGAAAAATGTTAGTAGCAATGATGCGGATTGGATCCGCGATCTGAGGTTTATCCTCATTGCTGCACAGAAGAATTATGTCCTTAATGCACCGCTAGGTGACGGACCTATTGCAGGAGCAGATGCAGACGTTATGAACGTTTGGCTAGCTCAATATGATGACTACTTGATAGTTTTGTGCACCATGTTTTATGGCTTAGAATCGGGACTTCAAAGGTGTTTTGAACATCATGGACCATATGAGATGTTCCAGGAATTGAAGTTAATATTTCAAGCAAATACCCGAGTTGAGAGATATGAAGTCTCCAACAAGTTCTATAGCTAAAAGATGGAGGATAATCGCTCAACTAGTGAGCATGTGCTCAGATTGTCTGGATACTTCAATCGCTTGAATCAAGTGGGAGTTAATCTTCCAGATAAGATAGTGATTGACAGAATTCTCTAGTCACCATCACTAAGTTACTAGAACTTCGAGATGAACTATAGTATGCAAGGGATGACAAAAACGATTCCCGAGCTCTTCATGATGTTGAAATCTACGAAGGTAGAAATCAAGAAAGAGCATCAAGTGTTGATGATTGACAAGACCACTAGTTTCAAGAAAAGGGCAAAGGGAAAGAAAGGGAAACTTCAAGTAGAATGGCAAACAAGTTGTCACTCCCGTGAAGAAGACCAAAGCTGGACCAAAGCCTGAAACTGAGTGCTTACACTGCAAAGGAAATGGTCACTGGAAGCGGAAATGCCCTGAATATTTGGTGGATAAGAAGGATGGCAAAGTGAACAAGGGTATATTTGATATACAGGTTATTGATGTGTGCTTTACTAGTGTTTATAGTAGCCCCGGTATTTGATACTTGTTCGATTGCTAAGATCAAGAACTCAAACAGGAGTTACGTATCAAACAAAGACTAGTTGAAGGGGAAGTGACGATGAGTGTTGGAAGTAGTTCCAAGATTGATATGATCATCATCGCACACTCCCTATACTTTCGGGATTAGTGTTAAACCTAAATAAATGTTATTTGGCGTTTGCATTGAGCATGAATATGATTTGATCATGTTTATTGCAATACGGTTATTCATTTAAAATCAGAGAATAATTGTTGTTCTATTTAAATGAATAAAACCTTCAATGGTCATACACCCAACGAAAATAGTTTGTTGGCTCTCGATCGTAATGATCACATATTCATAATATTGAAATTAAAAGATGCAAAGTTAATAATGATAGTGCAACTTATTTGTGGCACTGCCGTTTCGGTCATATCGGTGTAAAGCGCATGAAGAAACTCCATGTTGATGGGATTTTGGAATCACTTGATTATGAATCACTTGATGCTTGCGAACCATGCCTCATGGGCAAGATGACTAAGACTCCGTTCTCCGGAACATTGGAGCGAGCAACAGATTTGTTGGAAATCATACATACTGATGTATGTGGTCCGATGAATATTAAGGCTCACGACAAGTATCATTATTTTCTGACCTTCACAGTTGATTTGAAGAAGATATGAGTATATCTACTTGAAGAAACATAAGTCTAAAATAGTCGAAAGGTTCAAAGAATTTCAGAGTGAAGTGGAAAAATCATCGTAACAAGAAAATAAAGTTTCTGCGATCTGATCACGGAGACGAATATTTGAGTTACGAGTTTGGTCTTCAATTAAAACAATGTGGAATAGTTTCACAGCCCACGCCACTTGGAACACCACAACATTATGGTGTGTCCGAACGTCGTAACCGCACTTTATTGGATATGGTGCGATCTATGATGTCTCTTACTGATTTACCACTATAGTTTTTGGGTTATGCATTAAAGACAGCTGCATTCACGTTAAAAGGGCACCATCTAAATCCGTTGAGACGACACCATATGAACTGTTGTTGGGGATATTACCACTAGGTGTAAACCGGCCAGCTTGGGCCGAGTTAACTTCCGTTAGTGGTATAAGCAGAGAAAGGCCCAAGGCCTGTAGTCGGTTTAGAACTTGTAGCCGTAAACCGGCCATGATGTATAACTTGTATTGTAAGTTAGGAATAGAGAGATACCAACCGATACGAGTATGAACCGTTGGGATTACATGAACCGGCAGGCGTCCTTTCGTGTATATAAGGGGCGACCGGCGACGGTTCAAGGACGAACAACCACAACTCGAGCCTAGGCGAAGCTTGTTTGCTCCTAGCCATCGAAACCACATCAATTCCATCACAACTAGACGTAGGCTTTTACCTTCATCGAAGGGGCCGAACTAGTATAAACCCTTGAGTCTTTGTGTCCGCTTTAACCCCTTCAAGTAAACCCGTGGCGGTGGCTCCATGACTAAGTCCTTACGTTAGGACATCTGCCATGACAAATCCACGACAGTTGGCGCCCACCGTGGGGCAATCGCACGATGGTTTGACGATCTTGGAGGGCAAGCTCAAAGGGCTCGAAGGCTACGTCGTGGGCCGGATGACCAAGAGTCGTCGCGGCCGAATCTACATCGACGACGCCGAATGGTGTCCCGAGGCCGATTCAATCAAGTACGGATACCGGGTCCCCTTCGATGGCATACACGTTTTCATCAGCAAGATCGGGGAGCCTAGGCCTGAGCCGGACATCTGCACCGACCTCGTCGAGACGGCTCAGCATGCGCGACCTGCCCAGGTTAAACCGGCCGTGAAGCATGTCTTCGTTGGAGTCATCCACGGAGGAGAACACGACGCCGGTTCGAACACGTAGTGAGACCGTCGTTTATTCCGGCGATTTAATCTTCAACAGGAGAGACCGAGTCATTATACCAGCCGCGGGGCGATATGATCGGGGATGTTCCGACGGCGATGATTTCGGACCCCCAAGCCAGTTCAACGGGTTGGAATATTCATGGCGATGCGCAGCAGCGAACCACTCTTCAACCGCAGCAGCGATGCTTTCCGGATCAGCAGCGGCAGCGCGCGCGAGGGCGAGAGGCCCGTCGCCCGCCGGTTCAAGTTCTATCAGATCTGTTTGATGCACTAGCTGCGCTTATGGCGGAGGACAACCCGGCGGATCAGGAGGCTCATAATGCAGAAATTGCGAAAGTGAAAGAGCAGATCACGCAAGCCAAAGCGGATCTAGCGTCAGAGAAGGAGCGTATGGCCGCAGAGCGGGCCGCTCTGGACGCCCAGGCTTACAAACTCATGCTTGACCAGAGTGCGTCGCAGGAGGTGTTGAAGCGGAAGTATAGATCACGCCTGCCATTAGGATTTGATCCTAGAAATCTCTTCCAGACCCCGGGAGCTGGACCCAGTAATCCGCCCCAGCACAGGGAGGTAAACCGGATTGAGGCGCTAGGAGCAGGAGCGACGGCTCAACCGCGCCTGATGGAGCCTCCTCAGCAGAACATGATGGTTCCTCCACCGGTACAGACACCCCCAGGTCATTATTCTAATCCTATGGACAACCTTGTTGCAGCCGCCGCCGATTGGAGGCTATCGATCGAAGGAGATTCCCCAAGCGCTTGAGACACGCCGGCTTAAGGAGCTTCTCCGGACTGCACTGATCCAACAGGAGGCGTATTCATATAGCCGTGATCGGATTCATTCTACGCCCCATCCAAGCTAGAGCTACAGCAGGCGTATGGATGAACCGGCCATATCAAGCAACGCGCGGGACCGTGAAGCGCCCGTGGCAATCATCGACGGGTGGCATTCGTGATGCTCGGGAGGTGGTGGACCGGCCGGGCGCCGAGGAGGCCGAGTTAGCAGCCAGATGACGCGGTCAAGATACACCGTTCGCCCTACCACCTTCGGCCGGACCAGAGCCGCATCCGCTTTAGGGGTGCCCTGTTTAATCCCCGCTTTACGCAATGTGCGCCTGCCTAAAGACTTTAAGGGTCCATGCAAGGTGCCGAATTACACCGCCGATCTGTCCCCTGAAGCGTGGGTTGAAAGTTATGAGATGGCCATGGAGATGCTAGATGTCGATGAGACCGCGTGTGCAAAGTACTTCACCATGATGCTGGAAGGCACGGCTCGTACTTGGTTGAAGATCTTACCGCCCAATTCTATCAGCTCATGGGCCCAGTTACGGGCCCGGTTTATTCAGAACTTCAAGGATACGTGTAAGCAGCCCAAGTCCATAGTAGACCTGGCGGCTTGTGTCCAGGAGGAAGGAGAGTCAACAACCCGTTGGGTACGCCGTGTTTCCGAGATTTTGCACTCCTCTGACAGGATCAACGCTGGCTCTGCAATCTTAACATTAGAAGGCAACTGCCGGTTTGAGCCTTTAAAATTAAAATTGGGGCGCATGAAGCGGTTCTGTAATGACATGGGAACCCTCATGGCCGCTTTGGTGAAGTATGATGATTCGGACAGTACCAAGGATCCCGAGGCTGATGATGATGAAGCAAGGAAGGGAAAGAAGAACGGCAACTCCAAGGGGCAGCAGTACAAACCGGCGGGTCATGGAAACGGAGGCAAGCGCAAGGCAGATGGCAACCTGGATTTCGTGGCCAACACTAATGCACAGGACAAGGGGCAGCGGCGCAGAGGCAAAGTGAATCGGGGCCCAAATCCTAATGCGAGCCATTTGAATTACTTATTGAATCAACCTTGCCCCAAGCACGGGACGAAGGAGTCCCCATCGAACCATCTCTGGAAAGATTGTTATATTATGCAGAGTTCAAAACTCTAATACTTTCCGTATGACCAGGGTCGGTGGCGGTTCAGATCCGGTTTCCACGGGCGGGTCACGATGGAGCTTCGGTTCAGTCTTAATCAAGGCAGTCACAATAGTCAGAATAATCAGAGCGGCCAGCAGCAGCAACAGCAGTCGGGTTATCAGAGCCAACCAAAGCAGTTGAATAGTGGGCAGTATCATGTTTTCACAACTAGTTTGGATAAGCGCGATCGAAAGCTTCACAAGCGAGCAGTAAACACTGTTGAACCGGCCTTGCCGCGTTATTTACGCTGGTCGGAGCAGCCTATCATGTGGAGCAGAGAGGACCATCCCCCCCGGGTTGATAATCCGGGCTAGCTGGCATTGGTGGTAGACCCTCAGGTGGGGGGCTATAAGTTCACTAAGGTGCTTATGGATGGAGGAAGCAGTATTAATATATTATACTATGAAACTTTCCGTCGCATGGGTCTGACAGACAAGGATCTCAGACCGTCCAATACAGTGTTCCATGGCATAGTACCGAGCAAATCTGCTTATCCTGTTGGTAAGATAGCCCGGATGTGGCTTTTGGAGACGAGCACGATTCGGTCCGAAAAGCTGACTTTTGAAGTAGTAAAATCGAGTCCATATCATGCCTTGTTTGGGCGGCGGCTTATGCTAAGTTCATGGCACGACCTTGTTATATCTACTTGCAGCTCAAAATGCGGGTTACAAAGGAACGATAACGGTGCATGGAAGCCGCCGAGTCGCTTTGGAATGTGAGGAAGGTGATGCAGCTTATGCAGAGGCGCGTGCCCACGGAGGAGTTAAAGTTCTATAAGGACAATGTTGATCCGGCAGATATGACCCTTTAAAGAAACCAACTACAGAGCATGAATCGGATTTGAAGTTTAAATCGGCAGATGAGACCAAGCTTGTTGACTTCGTGCGGGCGATTCGTCCAAGCAGTTCATCATCGGTGCCAACTGGATCCCAAATAGGAAAGCGCTCATCGAGTTCATCCGTGAGAACCGGATATCTTTGCATGGAAGCCATCGACATGCCAGTGTACCGAGGAACTCGCGAGCACACACTTAATGTGGATCCTAAGTATAAACCGTGAAACAATTCCTCCGCCGGTTTAACGAAGAAAGGCGCAGCCATTGAGAGGAAGTAGCCAGGGCTTTTGGCACCGGCTTTATCATTGAAGTGTTTCATCCAGTGGCTTGCTAATCCAATGCTGGTCCTTAGAAAAATGGCACCGGCATATGTGTGGGACTACACAGATCTTAACAAAGCCTGTCCAATGGATCCTTTTGCCCTCCCGCATTGATCGATTATTGATGCCACGGCGAGATGTGGCGTTTAAGTTTTTGGATGCGTACTCGGATATCATCGATCAAAATGGCGGTTAAGGACCAGGAGAAAACAGCGTTTATAACTCCCTTTGAGCCTTCGCTATGTATCTATGCCTTTTGGGCTCAAGAGCGCCCGTGCTACTTATCACCGTGTGTATGGAATTGCTCATACGGATCGGCCGCAATGTGCATGCTTACGTGGATGATATTGTGGTAAAATCAAGACAAAAGGAGACAACGGTGGATTTATTTGAAGGAAACCTTCGACAACTTGCGCATTTACAAGATGATGCTTAATCCGCCAAGTCGTCTTTGGTGTTCCGCAGTGTTATTGGGGTTTCTGGTGTCTAACAGAGGAATTGAGGCTAATCCGGAGAAAATTAAGGCTATTACTTCCTTGGCTAAACCAAAGTGTATCAATGATGTTCAGCGTTTGGCGGGCAGAATCGCTGCGTTGAGCCGGTTTATCAGCCGCCTCGGAGAGAAGGCCATCCCTTATACCAGATGCTGAGGAAAACAGATAATTTAAATGCGGTGTCCGACTGCTGACGAAGCATTTGAGGATTTAAAGCGGCAATTGGCCAATCCGCCTGTTCTTGCGGCTCGTTGACAAGGAGCCACTGTTGTTATATGTGGCAGCCAATGCTCGAGCAGTAAGCGTGGCTATTGTGGTGGAGCGCAAGGAGGCGGGCAAGGAATATCCGGTTCGGCGGCGGTTTATTATATCAGTGAGGTGCTTATTGAGTCCAAGCAAAGGTATCCGCATTGGCGAAGCTACTCTATGGTGTTTTTATGGCGACCGGAAATCAAGCAAGATTTCCAAGGGCACCCTATCACAAATGGTCGATTCAGCTCCTTTGGGTGATATCATACAGAACCGGGAGGCGACTGGCCGGATTGCCAAATGGGCCATAGAGCTTGGGCCGCATGGACTAAAGTATATACCACGGACAGCCGTGAAGTCTCAAGCAATTGTTGATTTCATTAATGACTGGACGGAGTTACAAGCACCAGAGGAGAAGCCGGATCACACATATTGGACTATTCATTTCGACGGATCCAGGCAGTTGGAAGGCTCGGGGGCTGGAGTCGTTTTAACTTCCCCGCGAGGTGATAAGTTTTGTTGCGTTCTCCGTTTAATGTTCCCTTGTACTAATAATGCAGCTGAGTACGAAGCCTTGCTCCATGGTCTCCGGATGGCTAAGGAGATGAACTTAAGCCGGGTTAAGTGCTTGGTGACTCGGACACAGTGGCTCGGCAAGTATCCGCACTTGGGATTCTAAGGACCCGCTTATGGCCGATATCGTCGAGAAGTGGATAATATTGCAGGTTGCTTCAAGGGTTATCAAGTGGATCATGTGGATCGCCGGAAGAACGGCGGCGGACGCTTTGAGCCGGTTAGGTTCTTAGCGCAAACCGGTCCCACCCAATGTCTTTTGGACGCCTTGCACAACCCGTCACCCGGCTCCCTGGTGAAGCGGATTTGGCTATTCCTGATCCGGAGGCTCAGTTGGTGGCAGCGTTACATGCTATTCCGGATTGGACGATTCCTTTTCTTGCGTATATGACTCGAGGGAATTGCCGAAGATGAGATTCGCCGCATGTATAATCCGCGCTCCAAGTCTATGACGATTTTAATGGTGAGTTGCATCATTGCGATTATATCGTATGCGTTTCAACGTTGTATTTCCGAGGAAGGCTGTGAAATCTTAAGAGAAATCCATGAAGGATTGTGGGCATCACGCCGTTCAAAGTCACCGTGGCAAAGGCGTTCCGTCACGGATTTTATTGGTTGACCGCTGCGCCGATGCGGAGGACTTGGTTAAACGGTGTGATGGATGTCAGAAATTTTCAAGGTGTGCTCATGTACCGGCACAAGAGTTGAGGATGATCCCAATAACGTGGCCATTTGCAACTTGGGGGCTGGATATGGTCGGACCATTTAAACGATCCAAGGATAAGAAGACCCACCTGTTGGTGGCAGTGGACAAATTTACCAAGTGGGTTGAAGCGGGCACAATCGGCCAAGTGTGATGCAGCAACAAATGCAGTTCATCAAAAGGTGATTTTCCTGTTTGGCTTTCCACACAAGATCATTCTTGACAATGGCACTAATTTATCCAAGGGTGCTATGAAAGAGTTCTGTGAACGTGAGCACATCCGGCTTGATGTGTCGTCAGTGGCTCATCCCCAGTCCAACGGGCAGGCAGAACGAGCTAATCAAGAGATCTTACAAGGCATCAAACCACGGCTTATGGTTCCGTTACAAAGAACACCAGGGTGCTGGGTTGAAGAGCTACCATCGGTGCTATGGAGTATCAATACTATGCCAAACCGGTCCACTGGATATACACCGTTCTTCATGGTCTATGGAGCAGAGGCAGTTCTTCCCAGTGATATCCGGCACGATTTGCCCCGTGTAGCGGCTTATGTTGAAGCGGACAACGAGACGGCATGGCAGGACGCTTTGGATCTATTGGATGAAGAGCGTGATATGGCAGCTGCTCGTTCGGCGATTTACCAGCAAGATCTTCGTCGTTATCACAGTAACCGGGTTAAAACCAGAACCTTTCAAGAAGGAGATTTGGTGCTTCGCCTCATTCAAGACCAGACAGATATGCACAAGTTATCCCCGCCTTGGGAAGGACCTTTTGTGGTCAGCAAGAATCTACACAACGGATCATACTATCTGATTGATATTCGAGAGCGTCAAGACTCACGTACATCAGAGGAGGAGACCAACAGGCCGTGGAATATAGCTCATCTTCGGCCTTACTACACTTGAGTCATCGACTCTATTTATGTACATATCATGACAATGTATATATTATCTTCGATATAATAAAACCGAGCCTCGGCTAAAGCGGGTCTCTGTCTTTCTTATCATGCGTGGTTACATGGAGTGATTCTGCTTTTTAAAGCGCCTCCGTTTACCCTTGACATTTGTTTTTATCACTTGCGGGCTTGGTCGTGTCCAACCAATGCAACACCTCTTGATAGGCGAAAGCCACCAGATCATTTGGGGACACGGTCAAGTCTGAACCGGTCACGCCTCTTGGTCGGCCTACAGGCCAGAGTCATTTGGGGGCTTGGTCGAACCCAACCAATGTCATGCCACTTGGCGGCGAATCGCCAAGAGTCTTTTGGGGACTCGCCGATCGGCACCATCGCTACGCCTTCGGGAGCTTGGTTGCGTCGACCATGGTAATGCCATCTGACCAGCTCAGTAAAGCTTTTCTTTTCCAAAAAGTTATTGCCTTTGTTGCCATATTTTCTCATAATTGGTATTCGATTTTTTGTTGCGTTTTTTAACCCGACAAACATTTTTATCCGGTTCAACTGCTGGCCATAAATTGATGTAACACGGTTTAATCTTACGCCGGAGTTTATCTGCCCGGTTTACCTTCTTCCTGTTAGTCATCATTGAATAACAAGGGGGCTTGTGCTGATTCAGCACGGTTTATATGGGAGTTGTTCTCTCCCCGCTTTATAGACGGTCATGGTTTTTAAGGGCTCCGCTTTAAGTTTGGCTACGCCAGCTTCATGCCTAGACACGGCAGGTATTTGTATCACATATTTGTTGGATTCCTGATATATATTAAATATCATAAACCGGCTGGCGGTATCACCGCCACCGAGATTCAAATTTTTCTGGTTGCAGGCAATACGAATCAAGCAAAAGTTTCGCTATTTATGCACGAAGGCATATTCAAACGGAAAGTTTTAACTAAAGTTATTACAAGGCAACACGGTGCCCAAGTGAGATCATTGTTCTTTGGGCAAACCGCTAACGACAGATATTTAAACCGCCACCGTTCAAGCTCGCTCTTCATCCTCCGCTGCTTCAGCCTCCTCGTCTCTACCCATTGGCTGGAAATCAACAGTGGTCCAGTCGATTCCCATTAGCGCTTGGAAAACAGCTTCTTCGTGGATCAGAGAAGATGGTTCAATATCAGGTGCGTAAGTATGCTTACGGATTGGAGGGATCAGATTTTCTGCTTCAAAAGTTGGGGCAGGCACTCGCTTGTTTTGATCATTGTATTGTGCTTGGTAATGCTCCAAATCGGCTTCTTTGGCCAGCTGACAAGCTAGAGGGTGTAATGCACGGTTTATAGCCCGTAAATCCTCTTCATTGAAATCAAAACCATCTTCTTTCACACTGGGATAGCCTTGAGCTGCCTCCACAGGATCAAAGTCTGGTACCCATGCCTTGGCTCGGATCAAGGCGTTAATAGCTCCGGTTCGAGCAGCAGATTTTTTCACCTCTTCAATCCGGGCAGGAAGCATGGACAGCCGGTTCAGAGTATCTTGAATCAAGGAAGGTGCCAGATTGTTATGTGAGGCTGTGGTGATGATACGCTGGGCTCCGGTATATAACTGTTCTACTAAGGTGTAGACAGCCTTCAGTTTCTTCCGCACATCATTTCCTAAGTGCCCAATGCGTGTGCCTACAACAGTAAACGGTTAGTTTCAAACCGGAGTAATGATACAGCAGGTTCAACACATCACAACTGTTCAAAGGAAGCTTACCAAAGATTGTCGCAGTCATAGAGTGTACTTGCCGCTTTACGGCTGTCAGATCTTAAAGTTTGGGGCTGCGATGCTTATGTGAAAAAGTTTCATCCTGATAAGCTCAAACCCAAATCGGAGAAGTGTGTCTTCATAGAATACCCAAAGGAAATTGTTGGGTACACCTTCTATCACAGATCCGAAGGCAAAACATTCGTTGCTAATAAATGGATCCTTTCTAGAGAAGGAGTTTCTCTCAAAAGAAGTGAGTGGGAGGAAAGTAGAACTTGATGAGGTAATCATACTGTTCCCTTATTGAAAGTAGTTCATCACGTAAATCTGTTCTTGTGACTACTATACCAATTAGTGAGGAAGCTAATGATGATGATCATGTAACTTCAGATCAAGTTACTACCGAACCTCGTAGGTAAACAGAGTGAGATCCGCACTGAGTGGTACGGTAATCCTGTTCGGAGGTCATGTTACTTGACCATGACAAACCTACGAACTATGAGGAAGCGATGATGAGCCCAGATTCCGCAAAATGGCTTAAGGCCATGAAATCTGAGATGGGATCCATGTATGAGAACAAAGTGTGGACTTTGGTAGAGTTGCCCGATGATCGGCAAGCCATATTGTATAAATGGATCTTCAAGAGGAAGACGGACGTCGATAGTAGTGTTACTATCTACAAAGCTTGACTTGTCACAAAAAGGTTTTTGACAAGTTCAAGGTGTTGACTACAATGAGATTTTCTCAACTGTAGCGATGCTTAAGTCTGTCCGAATCATGTTAGCAATTGCCACAATTTATGAAATTTGGCAAATGGATGTAAAAACTGCATTCCTGAATGGGTTTCTGGAGGAAGAGTTGTATATGATGCAACCGGAAGGTTTTATCGATCCAAAGGAGCTAACAAAGTGTGCAAGCTCCAAATGATCCATCTATGGACTGGTGCAAGCATCTTGAGTTGGAATATACGCTTTGATAAGTTGATCAAAGCATATAGTTTTATCTGCACTTACGGTGAAGCCTCAGATTTACAAGAAAGTGAGTGGGAGCACTACAAAGATTTCGATAAGTATATGTGAATGACATATTGTTGATCGGAAATAATGTAGAATTATTCTGCAAAGCATAAAGGAGTGTTTGGAAGGAGTTCTTTAAAATAAAGACCTCGGTAAAGCTACTTACATATTGAGCATCAAGATCTATTGAGATAGATCAAGACGCTTGATAAGATTTTCAATGAGTACATACCTTGACAAGATTTTGAAGTAGTTCAAAATGGAACAGTCAAAGAAGGAGTTCTTGCCTGTGTTGCAAGGAGTGAAGTTGAGTAAGACTCAAGACCCGACCATGGCAGAAAATAGAAAGAGAATGAAAAGTCATTCTCTATGCCACAGTCATAGGTTCTATAAAAGTATACCATGCTATGGACCATACCTATTGTATACTCTGCCCTGGTTTGGCAAGGGAGTACAATAGTGATCTAGGAGTAGATCACTGGACATTGGTCAAAATTATCCTTAGTGGAATAAGGATATGTTTCTCGATTATGGAAGTGACAAAAGGTTCGTCGTAAAGGGTTACGTCGATACAAGTTTTGACACTGATCTGGATGACTCTAAGTCTCGATCTAGATACATATTGAAAGTGGGAGCAATTAGCTAGAGTAGCTTCGTGCAGAGCATTGTAGACATTTAAAAATTGCAAAATACATAACGGATCTGAATGTGAAAGACCCGTTGACTAAGACTCTCTCACAAGCAAAACATGATCACACCTTAGTACTCTTTGTGTGTTAATCACATAGCGATGTGAACTAGATTACTGAATCTAGTAAACCCTTTGGGAGTTGGTCACATGGCGATGTGAACTATGGGTGTTAATCACATGATGATGTGAACTATCGATGTTAATCACATGGTGATGTGATCTAGATTATTGGCTCTAGTGCAAGTGGGAGACTGAAGGAAATATGCCCTAGAGGCAATAATAAAGTTATTATTTATTTCCATATTTCATGATAATTGTTTATTATTCATGCTAGAATTGTATTAACCGGAAACATAATACATGTGTGGATATATAGACAAACAGAGTGTCACTAGTATGCCTCTACTTGACTAGCTCGTTAATCAAAGATGGTTATGTTTCCTAACCATGGACAAAGAGTTGTTATTTGATTAATGGGATCACATCATTAGTTGAATGATCTGATTGACATGACCCATTCAGTTAGCTTAGCACCCGATCGTTTAGTATGTTGCTATTGCTTTCTTCATGACTTATACATGTTCCTATGACTATGAGATTATGCAACTCCTGCCATCGGAGGAACACTTTGTGTGCTACCAAACGTCACAACGAATCGGGTGATTATAAAGGTGCTCTCAGGTGTCTCCGAAGGTACTTGTTGGGTTGGCGATTTCGAGATTAGGATTTGTCACTCCAATGTCGGAGAGGTATCTCTGGCCCTCTCGGTAATGCACATCACTTAAGCCTTGCAAGCATTGTAACTAATGAGTTAGTTGCGAGATGATGTATTACGAATCGAGTAAAGAGACTTGCCAGTAACGATATTGAACTAGGTATTGGATACCGACGATCGAATCTCGGCAAGTAACATACCGATGACAAAGGAACAACGATGTTGTTATGCGGTCTAACCGATAAAGATCTTCGTAGAATATGTAGGAACCAATATGGGCATCCAGGTCCCGCTATTGGTTATTGACCGGAGACATGTCTCGGTCATGTCTACATTGTTCTCGAACCGTAGGGTCCGCACGCTTAAGGTTTCGATGATAGTTATATTATGAGTTTATGTATTTTGATGTACCGAAGGTTGTTCGGAGTCCCGGATATGATCACGGACATGACGAGGAGTCTCGAAATGGTCAAGACATAAAGATTGATATATTGGACGGATATATTTGGACGCCGGAAAGGTTCCGTGGAAGTTTGGAGCTCCGGGAGGTTACCGGAACCCCCCGGGAGGTATATGGGCCTTATTGGACCCATGTAGGAGGAAGAGAGAAGGAGCAAGGGAGGGGGGCGCGCCCCCCCAAGCCCAATCCGAATTGAGGAGAGGGGCCGGCCCCCCTTTCCTTTCTCCTTCCCCCTCTCTTCCTTCCTACTACTAGTACTACTTCCTAATACTAGTACTCCTTCCTTCCCCCTCCAAATAAGATAAGGAAAAGAGAGGGAAACCTACTTGGAGTAGGTTTCCCCCTCCCTATGGCGTGCCCCCCTTGAGGCCGGCCACCTCCCCTCCTCCACTCCTTTATATACGGGGGTAGGGGGCACCCCATGGACACACAAGTTGATCATTGATCGCCTTAGCCGTGTCGCGTGCCCCTCCACAATATTACACCTCGATCATATTGTAGCGGTGCTTAGGCGAAGCCTGCGACAGAGAACATCAAGATCGCCACCACGCCGTCGTCTTGACGGAACTCCCCTCGAACCTCTACTAGATTGAGATCGAGGGTGCGCCATCGAGCTGTCGCGTGTCAAGAACTCGGAGGTGCCGAGTAACGGTGCTTGGATCGGTTGGACCGGAGGACGACGACTACTTCCTCTACGCTAGGCCAACGCTTCGCTTGGGCTCACGAGGGTACATAGACAACACTCTCCCCTCTCGTTGATATGCATCACCATGATCTTGCGTGTGCGTAGGAAATTTTTTGAAATTACTACGTTCCCCAACAATCTACTCCTAGATCACTATTGTACTCCCTTGCCAAATTCAGAGCAAGGTATACAATAGGTCTGGTACATAGCATAGCATACTTTATAGAACCTATGACTGAGGCATAGGGAATGACTTTTCATTCTCTTTCTATTTTCTGCTGTGGTCGGGATTTGAGTCTTACTCAATTTCATACCTTTGCAACACATGCAAGAACTCTTTCTTTGACTGTTCCATTTTGAACTATTTCAAAATCTTGCCAAGGTATGTACTCATTGAAAATCTTATCAAGCGTCTTGATCTATCTCAATAGATCTTGATGCTCAATATGTACGTAGCTTTTATCGAGGTCTTTTCTTTTAAAGAACTCCTTTAAAACACTCCTTTATGCTTTGCAGTAAAAATTCTACATCATTTCGATCAACAATATGTCACTCACATATACTAATCAGAAAGGCTGTAGTGCTCCCACTCACTTTATTGTAAATACAGGCTTCATCGTAAGTCCATATAAAACTATATGCTTTGATCAACTTATCAAAGCGTATATTCCAACTCCGAGATGCTTGCACCAATCCATAGATGGATCGCTGGAGCTTGCATATTTTGTTAGCACCTTTAGGATTGACAAAACCTTCTGGTTGCATCATATACAACTCTTCTTTAATAAATCCATTAAGGAATGCAGTTTTACATCCATTTGCCGATTTCATAAAATGTGGCGATTGCTAACATGATTCGAGACAGACTTAAGCATCGATACGAGTGAGAAAATCTCATCGTATTCAACACCTTGAACTTGTTGAAAACCTTTCGCAACAAGTCGAGCTTGGTAGATAGTAATACTACTATCGTTGTCCGTCTTCCTCTTGAAGATCCATTTATTTAACATGGCTTGTCGATCATCGAGCAAGTCAATCAAAGTCCATACTTTGTTCTCATACATGGATCATATCTCAGATTTTATGGCCTCGAGCCATTTCGCGAATCTGGGCTCATCATCGCTTCCTCATAGTTCGTAGGTTCATCATGGTCTAGTAACATGACTTCCGAACAGGATTACCGTACCACTCAGTGCGGATCATACTCTGAAGACTTACGAGGTTCTGTAGTAACTTGATCAAGTTTCATGATCATCATCATTAGCTTCCTCACTAATTGGTGTAGGAATCATCGAACTGATTTCATGATGAACTATTTTCCAATTCAGGAGAAGGTACAAATTACCTTATCAAGCTCTACTTTCCTCTCACTCACTTCTTTCGAGAGAAACTTCTTCTCTAGAAAGGATCCATCTTAGCAACGAATAACTTGCCTTCGGATCTATGATAGAAGGTGTACCCAACAATTTCCTTTGGGTATTCTATGAAGACGCACTTCTCCGATTTGTGTTCGAGCTTATCAGGATGAAACTTTTTCACATAAGCATCGCAGCCCCAAACTTTAAGAAACGACAGCTTAGGTTTACTGCTAAACCATAGTTCATACGGTGTCGTCTCAGCGGGTTTAGATGGTGCCCTATTTTAAACGTGAATGCAGCTGTCTCTAATGCATAACCCCAAAACGATAGTGGTAAACTGATAAGAGACATCATAGATCGCACCATATCAAATAAAGTGCGGTTACGACGTTCGTTCACACCATAACGTTGTGGTGTTCCAGGTGGCGTGAGCTGTGAAACTATTCCACATTGTTTTAATTGAAGACCAAACTCGTAACTCTAATATTTGTCTCCGCGATCAGATCGCAGAAACTTTATTTTCTTGTTACGATGATTTTTCCACTTAACTCTGAAATTCTTTGAACCTTTCAACTATTTCAGACTTATGTTTCATCAAGTAGATATACCCATATCTGCTCAAATCATCTTGTGAAGGTCAGAAAATAACGATACTTGCTACGAGCACCAACACTCATTGGATCGCATACATCGGTATGTTATTTTCAATAAGTCGGTAGCTTGTTCCATTGTTCCGGAGAACGGAGTTTTAGTCATCTTGCCGAGAAGGCACGGTTCACAAGCATCAAATGATTCATAACCAAGTGATTCCGAAAATCCATCTTTATGGAGTTTCTTCATGCGCTTTACACCGATATGACCTAAACGGCAGTGCCACAAATAAGTTGCACTATCATTATTAACTTTGCATCTTTTGGCTTCAATATTACGAATATGTGTATCACACGATCGAGATCCAACAAACCATTTTCATTGGGTGTATGACCATAGAAGGTTTTATTCATGTAAACTGAACAACAATTATTCTCTAACTTACATGAATAACCGTATTGCAATAAACATGATCAAATCATATTCATGCTCAACGCAAACACCAAATAACACTTATTTAGGTTTAACACTAATCCCGAAAGTATAGGGAGTGTGCGATGATGATCATATCAATCTTGGAACTACTTCCAACACTCATCGTCACTTCCCCTTTAACTAGTCTCTGCTTATTCGAAACTCCGCTTGAGTTACTAATCTTAGCAACCGAACAAGTATCAAATACTCAGGGGCTACTATAAACACTAGTAAGGCACACATCAATAACTTGTATATCAAATATACACTTGTTCACTTTGCCATCCTTCTTACCCACCAAATATTCAGGCCATTTTCGCTTCCAGTGACCATTTCCTTTGCAATGTAAGCACTCAGTTTCAGGCTTTGGTCCAGCTTTGGTCTTCTTCACGGGAGTGACAACTTGCTTGTCATTCTACTTGAAGTTCCCTTTCTTTCCCTTTGCCCTCTTCTTGAAACTAGTGATCTTGCTAACCATCAACACTTGATGCTCTTTCTTGATTTCTACCTTCGTTGATTTCAGCATCACGAAGAGCTTGGGAATCGTTTTCGTCATCCCTTGCATACTATAGTTCATCACGAAGTTCTAGTAACTTAGTGATGGTGACTTAGAGAATTCTGTCAATCACTATCTTATTTGGAAGATTAACTCCCACTTGATTCAAGCGATTGAAGTACCTGATAATCTGAGCACATGCTCACTAGTTGAGCGATTCTCCTCCATCTTTTAGCTATAGAACTTGTTGGAGACTTCATATCTCTCAACTCGGTATTTGCTTGAAATATTAACTTCAATTCTGGAACATCTCATATGGTCCATGATGTTCAAAACACCTTTGAAGTCCCGATTCTAAGCCATAAAACATGGTGCACAAAACTATCAAGTAGTCATCATATTGAGCTAGCCAAACGCTCATAACGCCGCATATCCGCTCCTGCAATAGGTCTTTCACCTAGCGGTGCATTAAGGACATAATTCTTACAGGCAGCAATGAGGATTAACCTCGGATCACGGATCAAATTCGCAACATTGCTACTAACATTTTTCAACACAGTTTTCTAGGAACATATCAAAATAAACATATGAAAGCAACAACGCGAGCTATTGATCTACAACATAATTTGCAAAATACTACTAGGACTAAGTTCATGATAAATTAAAGTTCAATTAATCATATTACTTAAGAACTCCCACTTAGACAGACATCTCTCTAGTCATCTAAGTGATCACGTGATCCAAATCAACTAAACCATAACCGATCATCACGTGAGATGGAGTAGTTTTCAATGGTGAACATCACTATGTTGATCATATCTACTATATGATTCACGCCGACCTTCGGTCTCCGTGCTCCGAGGCCATATCTGCATATGCTAGGCTCGTCAAGTTTAACATGAGTATTCCGCGTGTGCAAAACTGGCTTGCACCCGTTGTAGATGGACGTAGAGCTTATCACACCCGATCATCACGTGGTGTCTGGGCACGACGAACTTTGGCAACGGTGCATACTCAGGGAGAACACTTCTTGATAATTAGTGAGAGATCATCTTAAAATGCTACCGTCAATCTAAGCAAGAATAAGATGTATAACAGATAAACATCATATGCAATCAAAATATGTGACATGATATGGCCATGATCATCTTGCGCCTTTGATCTCCATCTCCAAAGTACTGTCATGATCTTTATCGTCACCGGCACGACACCATGATCTTCATCATCACCGGCACGACACCATGATCTTCATCATCTTGATCTATATCAATGTGTCATCACATGGTCGTCTCACCAACTATTTCTCTTGCAACTATTTGGCACTTGCATCTTATGCAACAAAGAGACAACCATAGAGCTTCTGCCAGTTGCCGATAACTTCAACAAAACATGATCATCTTATACAACAACTTATATCTCATCACGTCTTGACCATATCACATCACAACATGCCCTGCAAAAACAAGTTAGACGTCCTCTACTTTGTTGTTGCAAATTTTACGTGGCTGCTACGGGCTGAGCAAGAACCGTTCTCACCTACGCATCAAAACCACAATGATAGTTTGTCAAATAGACTCGTTTAACCTTCGCAAGGACCGGGCGAGCCACACTCGGTTCAACTAAAGTTGGAGAAACCGACACCGCCACCACACAATGTGCAAAGCACGCCGGTAGAACCGGTCTCGCGTAAGCGTCTGGCGTAATGTCGGTCCGGCCGCTTCATCCAACAATACCGCTGAACCAAAGTATGACATGCTGGTAGGCGTATGACTTATATCGTCCACAACTCACTTGTGTTCTACTCGTGCATATAACATCAACGCATAAAACCTAGGCTCGATACCATTTGTTGGGGAACGTAGTAATTTCAAAATTTCCTCGCACATGCAAGATCATGGTGATGGCATAGCAACGAGAGGGAGAGTGTATGTCCACGCACCCTTGTAGACCGTGGCGGAGCGTTAGCACAACGCGTTGATGTAGTCGTCGCCTTCACGATCCGACCGATCCAAGCACCGAACGTCACGGAGCCTCCGAGTCCAAAGACACGCTCAGCTCGATGACGATCTCCGGGCTCCGATCCAGCAAAGCTCGAAGATGAGTTCCGTCAAGACGACGGCGTGGTGACGATGATGATGTTATACTCGCGCAGGCTTCGCCTAAACTCCGCGACGATATGACCGAGGTGGAATATGGTGGAGGGGGCACCGACACGGCTAAGGAACGATCCGTAGATCAACTTGTGTGTTCATGGGGTGCCCCTGCCCCATATATAAAGGAGGGAGGGAGGAGGAGGCCGGCCCTAGGAGGGCGCGCATGGGGAGTCCTACTCCCACCGGAGTAGGATCCCCCTTCCTAGTCCAACTAGGGGTCCTTCCATGTAGTAGGAGTAGGAGACTAGGAAGGGAAGAGAGAGGGAAGGAAGGAGGGGTGCGGCCTCCCCTAGTCCATTCGGACTAGGCCTTGGTGGGCGCGCCCTGCCCTAGGCAGCCCTCTCTCTTCTCTGCAGGGCCCAATAAGGCCCAATACTTCTCCCGACGAATTCTCGTAACTCTCCCAGATTGATAAATACCCGAATGACTCGGAACCTTTCTGAACTCCGAATATAGTCGTCCAATATATCGATCTTTACGTCTCGACCATTTCGAGACTCCTCGTCATGTCCCCGATCTCATCCGGGACTCCGAACTCCATCGGTACATCAAAACTCATAAACTCATAATATAACTATCATCGAAACCTTAAGCGTGCGGACCCTACGGGTTCGAGAACTATGTAGACATGACCTAGAACTATTCTCGGTCAATAACCAATAGCGGGACCTGGATGCTCATATTGGCTCCTACATATTCTACGAAGATCTTTATCGGTCAAACCGCATAACAACATACGTTGTTCCCTTTGTCATCGGTATGTTACTTGCCCGAGATTCGATCGTCGGTATCCAATACCTAGTTCAATCTCGCCACCGCAAGTCTCTTTACTCGCTCAGTAATGCATCATCCGTAACCAACTCATTGGTTACATTGCTTGCAAGGCTTATAATGATGTGCATTACCGAGAGGGCCCAGAGATACCTCTCCGACAATCGGAGTGACAAAACCTAATCTCGAAATACGCCAACTCAACATGTACCTTGGGAGACACCTGTAGTACTCCTTTATAATCACCCAGTTACGTTGTGACATTTGGTAGTACCCAAAGTGTTTCTCCGGTAAACGGGAGTTGCATAATCTCATAGTTACAGGAATATGTATAAGTCATGAAGAAAGCAATAGCAACATACTAAACGATCAAGTGCTAGGCTAATGGAATGGGTCATGTCAATCACATCATTCTCCTAATGATGTGATCCCATTAATCAAATGACAACTCTTTTGTCCATGGCTAGGAAACATAACCATCTTTGATAAACGAGCTAGTCAAGTAGAGGCATACTAGTGACGTTATGTTTTGTCTATGTATTCACACATGTATTATGTTTCCGGTTAATACAATTCTAGCATGAATAATAAACATTTATCATGAAATAAGGAAATAAATAATAACTTTATTATTGCCTCTAGGGCATATTTCCTTCATCACTGTCATTAACTGAAACTACATCACAAAAGGGAAAGGCCACCTATATATGTAACTGTTGGGTTCAACAAATGTTTTCTGATGCAACCCATGTCTGTATAGACTCATTGAAAAATATTATAAATACACGCAGTAGGGAGAAATTCCTACTGTTTTGCATGAAAACAAATTGGTTAAAACCTCTGTGTATTTTTATTCTATTATACATGGCATCAGGCATGATTTACATCCAGAACATACTGCAAAAATAGTGACCGAAGATCCTTACTTGCTACCACCCTACATGATTTTAAGAACATGCTTGGCTTTGTCGAGAAAATTTATCTGATCTCCTTCAATTCCCTAAAAACAATATGCCACGAGACACTATCATGTCATATTAAGTGGTCAGAGATGAACATCATGCATATTAAGATTGTGTGTTACCATATAAAGAGCAGAAAGTGCTTACGGAAAGTGTTCAGATTCACAGCAATTTGGAAACGCCAAGCACTATATGTGTATGTGCGCGCACACACCCGAACGCATAGACTGCATTTTAACATCGTCTTGATGACAAAACACAGAAGTTTAGAGGGAAGGAAGTGCCTGTTACCAAAACAGTACATGATCAGACAAAAATGACCAAATCAGTGTTCCTTTCAAGTACTCTTCATTCCACAAAGATTATTTACCAAGCTCTTGAGAGAATATTGGTTCATGGCCAAGTTTGGTATGGATCCAATCCATGACGTACGTGACTTTATTTTGGCATGGATACTTCATATATGCCTGTATGTATGTACCTGCTTCAATACTTCTTCAAATCAATAAGTAATGCTCGATTTCACCGTACATGTCATATAATGAACGGGATACCTTCAGTTAGAGTCTTCGAAAGCATGTAAATCTGTTGTCCAAAAAGATAAACAGAAGACATTGCTCCATACGCCATCATTATACGAAGCTAACAATCCTGTCAACAGAATAATCCATCATGATACAAAAATTCTCAAATGGGATAAAGATTAAACCCAATCTTATTGATGGATCAAAATAATACCGTCCAACTGTAGACACCCTGAGCATACAGCGGGCTGAGCAAACATAGTAAGATGGCACGGATAATAACCTGATAGTTCGCCATTGGAGCGGCAAGGAACAACCCAGCCCATCGGAAACGACCTGGAATCTGTCAACTCGGAGCACCTTCTATTCATTTGGGAGTAGAAAAAACAACATCAATAAGATAAATTCTGAAATTTGATGGAGAGAGAATTGGGGGAAGATGGAACAGAGAAGATGAAGTATCAACATGACAAAGTAAGAAGCAGGAGGTGGTGAGGAACAACGCGATTGTCGAGACTATATGGATGCTAGTGGAGTACTGTATGAGCACCGATCAAGTGGTAACTGACCTATGCAGATCAATTCCCATTAAGTTAGTAGGAACGGACGCCAGCAAGTGGACAAATTAATTGCCATTAAGGTCTGTGTCAACAATGATATCTATTGCTGATGACTGAGTCACCCGGCGACGGTTCGCTCCATGGCGTTGCCCAGCCAGGAGATCCTCCCGCTCGCATCACAAGAACCAGACATGGCCTCTCCCGCCCGGCGAGTCGTATGTCGCTCTCCTGTATAGATCAGTCCGCCCGCCCGCGAGATGGAGGCGCTGTCGAACACACGGAACGGGGATTTGTGTTCATAACTTTTTTGTTTCGTGGAACGGTTCGCTCACAAGCGAGACGTGCGGCTGCGAACTCTGCGCTATTTTGTTCCATTGGGTCGCTTGCACATCTAAAGCCCAGCAGGCCCATATAATGGCAGATCGTCCATTTTGTTATGGGAGCAGCGGCCCAGCTTGCATAGCGATCTTTGGTTACAGGGAGCGCTCACGAGCTTTTGCAAATTGATTCAGCGGCCGAAAATTCCTAAACTTGTAGATCTGACGGCCAGAAGCCTTAATGGCTTGAGAGGGCTGGGAGTAGGGATGCAGAGCGGACTGGTTTGCGGGCTACAGCGTAGTATAAATCAATCTCTAGTTTAGTGTTAATTTTCCGACCATTTGGGAACTAATTTGTTCGTTTCGCGGGTTATGCGGGACGCCGCTTGCATCCCTAGCTGGGAGGATGCGCAGTTGTAATGTCTCTAAATAAAGCGGGGAAAGCCTTTTTTTGATAAGCAGAGGCCGGGTTATTTCTTAAACAAAAACAGAGGCCGGGTCTGGCTGTCTCGCCCCGTCGCCCGGCCGCTCTCGCTCGTTGTCTCTTCCCCCATTCCGCCCAAACCCCACCTAACCCCATGGCGCCGCCGCAGTTCAACCTGATCGACGACGACGTCCTCGCAGAGATCCTCCTCCGCCTCCCGCCGGACGAGCCCGAGCACCTCTTCCGCGCCGCCCTCGTCTGCAAGCCCTGGCTCCGCGTCATCTGCGACCCCGCCTTCCGCCGCCTGTACCGCGCGTTCCACGGCGCCCCTCCGCTCCTCGGCCTCCTCCACAGGACCCAGGTACTGATCGGAGACCCCGCCCCGCGCTTCGCCTCCACCACGTCGATGCCCGACTTCCCCCACCCAGGCTCCGACGGCTGCCCCACGCGCCCCCTCGACTGTCGCCACGGCCGCGTCCTCATCCACACGTTCCATGACCAGGATGCGGGTCTCCTCGTCTGGGACCCCGTCACCGGCGACCGCCACGTGGTGCCCAATCCGGACATCGACTGGATTGCCTACACCGGCGCGGTGTTCTGCGCCGCTGCCGGTTGCAACTTGCAACCACCTCGACTGCCACGGCGGCCCCTTCCGGGTCGTCTTCCTGGCCACCGACGAGTGTGTACTCATCCAGGCGAGTGTGTACTCATCGGTGATAGGTTCGTGGAGTGCGCCGGTATCTCTCGACGATAGCTGTGAATGCTATGCCCAGCACAGGCGAGATTTGACTGCTAAGAGAAGGCGCTACATACCCTATGTCCAGTCTAGGCGTGTAGCCGCTATTGGACACGCAGTCTACTTCACAATTTCGCGGTCTACTGCCATTGCCAAGTATGACTGCGGCAAGAATCGATTGTCTGTGATTGACCCACCACCACCAGATACAGAAGTGTACGGTGGTTTCATTACTCTCATGGTGATGGAGGACACTTCACTGGGGCTCGCTGGCGTTAAGGATTTCAGTCTGCATCTCTGGTCAAGGAAGGTGAAAGGAGCTGCAAAATGGGTACAGTGCATGGTCATTGACCTGGAGAAAATCATGCCCATGGCCAAACCCCTCAAAGGCAATGGAGCCAATGTGGTTGGTTTCGCAGAGGGTCTGGGTGTCATCTTCGTTAGCACACCTGTTGGCCTATTCACGATCGAGCTCACGTCCGGACTGGTGAAGAAGGTTGATGAACCCGGGGTCTACTTTTCTGTCTTACCCTACATGAGCTTCTACACTCCCGGTATAGTACCAGCCCTTGATTCTGTTGCCCTTCATTTTACAGCTCCCATATGTTTGCTTACATATAGTTGGTTCTCGTTTGTGAACATTCAGTCATGTTGCAAGTAACGTTCATTCTTTGTTATTTTGTATTCCTGTATAAACCTTGCCAAACGCAAATTTGTGTATGCTAGAAAAAACATAACATATGACATTGGAAAACAGAACATGATTCCGTTATGAGATTTGACCTGTTAAGGACCATGATGACACGTATTGGTTGAATTGCCAAATATGCATACAGCCTTGTCAATCTGGCATATTCCTGTTACCTTGTTTCAGACTTTTTTGGAAAAATATTCTGTTATTTTCTGGCATAGATAAAGCTCACATCTCAAGCTCAGTGTTGTAACCTCTGGTATTGGCACTAGCACATAGCTTACCAAAGTGGAATGCCGAGCAAGAGTTAGTTATGACTTGTAAATTTTCTGCATGGTATCTTTTCAGATCATAGCGTTGCTACCGTTAGCAAATATTGCTTGATCTCTTAGTCTGCCGCTGTTATTTTCTTTTAGATTTGCCACTACCAGGTCATTTATTTTTCTGTCTAGGAGTTTACATACAGATGGTGCAGGTCAATACGATCAATTTCATTCTGATCATAACATTGAAAAGTTGTATTTCTGTTACTTCTTAGCTAATGTTCAACTGAGCTATTGGAACTACAATCATGTGTAGTCTATCTGTCTGCCATTTCCCTTTCACGAAAATTTATATCAGGTTCAGTCTTGGTCTCATCTTCAGATGGGATGTCAAGTAGCAGTTTCACTGTCAGACATTTTGGACAAACAATTGGAGATACAAAATCCGAGTCATAATTTGGTTTCAGAGTAAAATATTTAGCATTTATAAGTAGATTGAAAGCATCATCTAACAGGAGGAAGTCAGATGTTTTACAATGTCAAGGTTATGCTGTCAGCCTGTCATAAATCAAAAAAGCTGTGTGGTCATTTGTGAGTTATGGACTCAAGTCCTGTTATTCTTCTGCTATTTTTATCGATCGGTCCATGGGAAGCATGGCCAATTGCATCATTACCCCTTGAATTTCTACTTTTCTCTAGAGACCTTGTTGGTGATGTTTGTGAACAAAGTCATGCTGCAATTAATAGTTGTTATCTTGACATATAGATATTGCCAGTCCATTTGTGTGCTCTAGTGCAAACGGAATACATGGCATTGGGAACTGGCTTAATTTTAATTTGTCAGACTTGACTGGACTAGCACATTGGTTAAAAAAAAGATGAAATGTTCATGCAAAGCTGCTGATATAGTAGTAGTATTTCAGATTTTTCTTAGAATCATTCAATTATTTTCTAGCACCTGTTATGTATTTGAAATCAGACTGTAAATGCTAAGTTTGGATGTTCATTTTGATTTCTGTGCATGGTATCTTTTCAGACCGTGGTAGATTATCATCGCTGGCAAGGCTCACCGAGCACTGATGTCTGAAATGCTACTCACCAGGCGAAATGGATGAATCCAATCGCTAACCTCAAATCTTGAAGATTTACTGCTGTCAAATCCTTTATTTTCTGTTGGAGTAGCTAAAGCACGATTGGTGCAGGTCATTATGATCTACTCCTACTAGGGACGCTGAGTTTTGCATTCTCTGGTCGCATGTGGACCGAAAATTCATCCAAATCAACTAGAGCTAGACCTGATTTCAAAGTAAGAAATGTAGAAAGAAAATGAACCGAGAGGCGGGACCCAGAGCTATGGGTGCCCACTTTGCAAACTGAGGTAAACCGTGGATGTTTTTGTTGAATTAATGTTCATCCTGTATGGGTCTAAAGGATGTAGAAGCATCAAATATGCCTGGGGCATATTTAATGTTTCAGTAGCTGTTTGGTTAATGCTTCACTGAGCTAGGCTACTATGTTTATGTTCCTGGAAAGTTAACATTGACATTCAGTCTTGGTGTTGGTTTTTTACTTTTATGCTGCAAAGAATTGTTCAAATGAGGCTAAAAATGGGGCGAAAATAGTTAGCATGCAACTATCTGTCATTTTTGTAAATAAAAATTGTCAAATCATTCCTCCCATCAACTGTTCTCATCAGGAACCTTCCAGGATAATGATTTTAAATCATGTAACACAGTTATCTCAAGGGTCTTTCCTTATTTGACACACCGAAACAGCACCACATTTCCTCCTTGTTTTTACCTTCACTGTACATCTTCTCTTCGTCCTCTCGTCCTCGTCCTCATCGCGCGTGAAGCTCCACATGAGTGGCTGTGAGATGTATATACTAGACATTATGGCATGCTTTACCACGCCTGTACATTTTTACAAATAAATGATATGTACTTCAGTAAACATATAGACGTGCAACATGGAAGTTAAATAGGCCCATAGCAAAAGAATATGTTGCTTATTTTTTAATCTTTGTTATTTCACATTATCTGTTACATAAGTAGTAAGAAAAAATATTGAAAATGACTTGGCATTTGATCAAGCTGAGACAAATACATCAATCATCAAACCATACGGAATGCTACTTCATGAGAAAATTTTCCTTTTCGCAAGCGCACACAAATTTTCTGAAAAAGAGATCAACAAATTTTCTAAAAAAGAGATCAATGCAACCTTGTGTGACCCATGAAAAGGAACAACTAAATTTGGTGTCAAAGAATGCACATTAATAACATGAAAAATTGTAACGGTTTTATTACCTTTTGTGACCATGCTGCACCCTGATCCTCGTCCTTACTCATGTACATTCTTCTCACCCTCACCTCCACAGTCTTCTTGAAGAGCAGTGGCGGCAGCGGGCTGATAGCCTGTCACCTACCATAGGGCGCGAGAGCGCGTGCGTGGCTAAGTCAGAAGTTGAACAAAATAGCTTATGATGAAGCACTACCTATTTTGATGATGTAGTACTACCTACACACATAGTCATTTAACTGGAGATCATTTACAATATAATCACAATTTATTTAAAATAGATGCAAAGCTTCAGCTTTGGTTGCTCAAACTGAAATATTGAACTCTATTGGATAGTAAAACATGTACTCCCTCTGTCCCAAGATAAGTGTCTCAAGCTTAGTACAACTTTGTACTAAAGTTAGTACAAAGTTAGGGCTCCTTTGATTCAAAGGAATTGCATAGGATTTTTAGAGGATTTGAACCCTTAGGAATTTTCTCTGTGAAGCTCGTTTGATTCATAGGATTGGCATCCTTAGGATTTTTTTCATAGGATCCATTTGCACTACATTTTGGAGGAAAATTTCCATCCACTCAGACCTCTTTGTAGAATTCCTTTGTTTTTCATGCGCTATCAAACATTCTTTCAAATCCTGTAGGATACTATGGGACATGCCATCCTATCCCTGCATTTTTTCTATTCCTTCATTTTGACAATCCTGCGAATCAAAGAGGCATTTAGTACAAAGTTGAGACACTTATTTTGGGACGGAGGGAGTAGATAACTTTTAAAAATGCTCTAGGAATTACTACATGAAGTTGTCATTGCCCAAGGTTAAAAAGTTTGTGGTGCATGTAGTACATCTGTAAATTGTTTTTCTCCTAACAAAAAGCTATGATACACATTAGATTGTAGCAACAAGTAGATAGATTTGAGACACAACAAGAAATAATCATCATGCATCCATGAAGAAAATTGATGAGAAGGTAATCTTCGTTCAATATAGCTACATCCGTTGGCGGGAAACCACAAAAAAATGTCATGAGTTAGGATTTACACAATTCAAACCAAGGAGGGAAGGCGCGAGGCATGCAGACCGAACGAAGCAAAAGAGATCAACCACATCCTTGCCCCCACATCCTTCTCGCGTTGATGATGTTGCCCCTCATGCCGTTACAGCTCGAAAAAGAATGATCGAACATGTGTGGAGTGGAATGGACGCACGACTACGACTCTTGTCGCATCGAGGCGAGATTGAGCATCCAGATGGTCGCGACAACACAGGTAGGGATCGCCAAAGGGGACATGGTCAAAGGAGAATGACGGTGGCGGTGACGACGGTAGCGGCACAGAAGCTCGCGACAGAGGAATCAAAATGGGGTGGGGTTTTGGGGATGAGCATAGCAGAGAGACACTATCGACCCACTTCTTGGACATATGAAGTGACCCACGGCGGGAAGTTTGTAAGCGAAGGCACACCGACAGTAGCGCGGATAGTCGCCGCAGAGAAGAATGTACGCATTGTGGGGATTGGTTTCTTTAGACTTGCATCTTGGGGGATAGGTGCATAGCACAAAATGGGTTGCGAGTATCCTTTTATTTGGGCCTATGTGCGCCTTTGACCATCGGGATATCAGGTTGCAGAGTAGCGGCCCGGTTACGGGGGCTGAGCAGGTCGCGTGATTGTGAGAGGTTAAAAGATTAGCACATGCGAGTGGTGGAATGACCCAGAGATCTATACCGCGGGTAAGTTTGATCGGACGGATGAGGACGTCTGATCCTTGTGGAAGGTCGTAGGTAGCTTAGTTTTATTGTTTTTAATAGTAAGCCCGGCTTTGAGTGGTTGTGAGATGTCTATATAGACTTTTTACATGTAAAAACATGCCCACAGTCGTACCATCTTCTCCCACGTCTACCTCCATGTCCTTGCCGATTATGTCACTAATTGCTTCTCCGGCATCCCGACACATCATATCTAGACATGATCCATTTGAACCCGTATCCCCTAAGGGTTTTAGTTGGCACAAAAGTCTTAGTAAGAGGCACCAAGCCCTAGCCAAAGAATTTGCCATCGCCTACGCAAGTGTTGACTTATCTGACAACAGTTTTGCGATCACTTGCAGTTGCACAGACCCTACTTTCTCACCTCCACTCTATATGATCCTCTACCTCCTCTTTGATTGGGACAACTTAAAACTCTTTATTAGCCCCTCAACTCGATCCATGACTGCCACGGCAGAACAACCGACATCGCAAGCTAGAGTTGATGAAGGTGAGTCTACACCCATATGTCCCAGCACACACAGAAGGTCTTTGCTGTGGTGGGACGGGAGAAAGGAATGAGAGACAGGCCCAGAACCCTACCTGCAATCACTTACCGAGTCGTCTCTAACAAAACCTAACCGTCACTCGCAGGGTTAATCTTCCGAAAATTGTGTTACTAATGGTGTTGTTTCGATTCTCAAAAAAATGATGTTGTTCTTTTCCTTTTCTAGACTAAAAAGGGCCAGCAGGTCTAGTATTATAAATTAAAAAAAAGTTACATGATCAAAAAAAAAAAAAAAACTGGCGAGCCAGGCAGCCCAATCAGGTCATGGACCGGTCGAACCCAACCAAGTAGGCCCGACCCCTCACCCTCGATCCTCGCTTCTTCCCATTTCCTCCGAACCCCACCCAAACCCCACGAGCTAGCGCACCATGGCGTCGCCGCCGCCGCCGCCGCCGCCGCCGCAGGTCAACCTCATCGACGACGTCGTCGCAGAGATCCTCCTCCGCCTCCCGCCGGACGAGCCCGAGCACCTCTTCCGCGCCGCCCTCGTCTGCAAGCCCTGGCTCCGCGTCATCTGCGACCCCGCTTTCCGCCGCCGGTACCGCGCGTTCCACGGCGCCCCTCCGCTCCTCGGCCTCCTCCACAGGACCCAAGTCTTCGACGGAGACCCCGCCCCGCGCTTCGCCTCCACCACGTCGATGCCTGACTCCCCCCACCCAGGCTCCGACGGCCGCCGCACGCGCCCCCTCGACTGCCGCCACGGCCGCGTCCTCATCCACATGCTGCAGGACCCGGAAGTGGATTTGCTCGTCTGGGACCCCGTCACCGGCGACCGCCACGTGGTGCCCGAGCCGGACATCGACTGGATGATCTACACCGCCGCGGTCTTCTGCGCCGCCGCAGGCTGCGACCATCTCGACTGCCACGGCGGCCCCTTCCGCGTGGTCTTCCTGGCCACTGATGACCACGACGAAGTCGTCAAGGCGAGTGTGTACTCATCTGTGACAGGTGCGTGGAGTGCGCCGGTATCTCTCGACGATAGCTGTGAATGCTATGCCCGGCACAAGCGAGATGCAACTGCAAAAAGAAGGTACTACATACCCTATGTCCAGCCTAGGCGAGTAGCCGCAATTGGAGATGCAGTCTACTTCACACTTTCGCGGTCTAGTGCCATTGCCAAGTATGACTGCGGCAAGAATCGCTTGTCTGTGATTGACCCACCACCACCAGATGCAGAAGCGTACAATGGTTTCATTGCCCTCATGGTCATGGAGGACAATTCACTGGGGCTCGCTGGTGTTCAGGATTTCAGTCTGCATCTCTGGTCAAGGAAGGTGAAGGGAGGTGCAAAATGGGTACAGTGCATGGTCATTGACCTGGAGAAAATCATGCCCATGGCCAAACCCCTCAAAGGCAATGGAGCAAGTGTGGTTGGTTTCACAGAGGGTCTGTGTGTCATCTTCGTCAGAACAGAGGGTGGCTTATTCACGATCGAGCTCAAGTCCGGACTGGTGAAGAAGGTTGATGAACCTGGGGTCTACTTTTCCGTCTTACCCTACATGAGCTTCTACACTCCTGGTATGGTACTGTTGTCCTTCATTTTACAGGTTCCATAAGTTTGCTTAGTTAGTTGGTTCTCGTTTGTGAACAATTAGTCAATCAGTTATATTGCAATTGCAAGTAATATTTGTTAGTTTGTATACCCGCGTAGATCTTGCCAGAGGCGAATTTGTGTATGCTAGATAAAACTGAACATATGACATTTGAAAACAGAGCATGATTTTTGTTATGAGATTTGATCTGTTAAGGACCAGGATGATATGCATTGGTTGAATTGCTGAATATGCATACAGCCTTGTCAATCTAGTATTTTCCTGTTACCTTGCTTGGAAAAAAAAAACTGTTATTTCTGGCATAGCTAAAAAGCTCACATCTCAAGCTCAGTCTTGTAACCTCTGTAAACACCACTAGCACATAGCTCACCAAAGTGAAATGCTGAGTAAGAGTTGGCTATGAGTTTTCTGCACGGTATCTTCTCAGATCATGGCATTGTTACCGTTAGCAAAGATCACCTGATCTCTTAGTCTGCCTTAGTTGGTTTCTTTTAGATTTTCCACTACCAAGTCTTTATTTTATTTTTAGTAGTTTACACACAGATGGTGCAGGTCAATATGATCAATTTCATGCTGATCATAATATTGAAAAGCTGGGTTTCTGTTTAGCATGTCAGTCATATTTCTGTTACTTTCTGGCTAATGCTCAACTGAGCTACTTGGAACTAGAATAGTGTGTAGTCTATCTGTCTGCATTTCCTTTTCATGGAATTTTTATATCAGGTTCAGTGTTGGTCTGATCTTCATCCCGGGATGTCAAGTAGCAGTATCACTGTCAGACTTTTTGGACAAACAAATGGAAATACAAAATCCATGTCACAATTTGATTTCGCAGCAATATGTTCATTATTTTTCATAGGTTGAAAACATCATCTAACAGGTTGAAGTCAGATAAGAACTTGAAAATTTTATGTCAAGGTTATGCTGTCATTAAGCAAAAAGGCACCTCTGTGGTCATTTGTGAGTTATGGATTCAAGTCTTGTTATCCTTGTGCTATTATATGGACCAGTCCATGGGAAGCTGGGGCAATTGCATCATTTCTACTTTTCTCTAGAGCCATCGTTGCTTTTTAAAAAAAAATGAATGTTGCGCGTAGTTGTATTAAAGAAGGAATTAAATGTCCATACAAGGAAAGCTAAAAAGAGAAGGGTGGAGTATGGGAATGAAAATGAAATACCGAAATAGGGAAAACATTATTCTAAGCCTCTCATTACAGTCCATACCGAGAGAAAGAAACTAATGACTACAAACTCGTGCTGGATATTGCTAAATATTAAAACAACCTCATGCTTATCCGTTGTCCTTGCATTCTCTTTACTGCGTTTATGTGTTCGTTTGGTCTGTTTGTTCTGTTTGTCAACAATGTCATACTGTAATTAACAGTTGTTATCTTGACATAGAGATGTAGCCAGTCCATTTGTGTGTGCTAGTAGTGCAAACTGAGAATACTTGGCATGGGAAACCTACTCAATTTGAGTCTCTGAGATTTGACTTGTTATGGACTACATTGGTACAAAAATTCAAAATATGCATGCAGAGTTGTCGAGATTGTATTATTATGTTGCTACTTTGTCTCAGGTTTTTCTTAGAATCATTCTATTATTTTCTGGCACATGGTGTGTAATATCAAATCAAGCTGTAAATGCTAAGTTGGGATGTTGGTTTTGATCTGTGTGAATGGTATCTTTGCAGACCGTGGTAGATTGTTATCGCTGGCAAGGCTCACTGATGCCTGATGCGCCACTCAAGGGCAAGACCTGGCGAATTGGACGTCCTTAACTGACCTTAATTCTGATGCTGGTGGCTTCCTGAAGTCTTGATGAAGAGCTACTGCTGGTGGCTTCCCGAGGTCAAACTGTGGATGTTTTTGTCTGAGTTCGTGCTGATCCTATATAGACTCAGAGATTGTATTTCAGTCTAAATGCCGGGCATATTTCATATTCAGTGGCTGTTTGGTTGATGCTTCACTGAGCTAGGCTATCATGTGGAGTCTCTTGTCAACAACTTCTTTTCCATTTTGTCATCTGCTTTCTTTCCGGTTCTTGCTTTGCAATTTCTTAGAATTGATGGGAATCCCAAGATATGTAAGAGGCAAAGTGGCAGAAGAACAGGAGAAGATTTGCTCATATTTTTCCTTTCTAGACAAAAGGCATCCAGTACAATGAACTCTTGTCAAAATTGATTTTAAGACCAGACAAAGAAAAACTCTAATATCAGCAAATAGGTGGCGTTAACTATAAACTTTTGCAAAAAATACTCCCTTGGGTTGTAAATGCGCCTGGATGAGGTTTAATTTAGGCATTGACAGGGCCTTTCACCCTCACCTTTTGTAAGTATATCCTGGCAAAAACTTACGAAATGTGATATGGCAATCTCCAATCCATGATCCGAAGTAAAGGCCAGCTCTTTGGATGTTATTTGATTGAGGGGAAATCAAGAAACGGAACAACTGTTCTGTTCAATTCAATTATGATATACTCCCTCCGTTCCGAATTACTTGTCTTGGATTTGTCTAGATATGGATGTATCTAGACTCATTTTAGTGCTAGATACATGTCTTGGATTTGTCTAGATATGGATGTATCTAGACTCATTTTAGTGCTAGATACATCTGTATCTAGACAAATCTAAGACAAGTAAGGCCCCGCTTGGAATGTAGTTTTTCTGCCACCCCTGTAATCTTTTACACCTGTATTATACCAGCCTCCAACCAAATACATTCCAAAGGGTGGTATTTTCTATCCGGATGTAATATGTGCTTGGCTCTCCAGGTTTCAATCCGCTTGTAAAATATGCGTGTCGCCCAGGTTGGAACACCCGACTTTCCAAATACACATGTACACGCATATTCAACAGCACAGACTACACAAGCATGTGAATTTCCAATACAACTGCACTTCGACACAAATTGGACAAGTATAAAATGAGCTAAAATTTTCATTTATATTACAATAGCACAACACCAGTAAAAAAATTCATATTTTTGCAATCTTCCATTTGAAAATAGTTCCGATAACTCATAGTGCTCAAAGTCAGCAATTTAAATTACAATTCTATTGAGGCATACTTGTCTTCTCTCGTTGGCATGGTACATAACCAAAGTTAGGACTCGGCAATTGTTGAATCGGTGTGCGTCTAGACATAAAATATTTCTGAAAGATTATAACTGCTTCATGGACTCGGGTAACCACAGAATCATGCGAAAGGGCGACCTGAAAAAAAAACATTAGCTATATAATGATCACTTTGTGCTCTAAGAATGATACCAACCACAGATGTCGAGAACAACCATGCATGTCAAAAAGATTAGCACAAAATCCTGAATTACCAAGGGGAGCCAGATGGTGCAAGGTAGCCATAGCATGTCACTCAAGTTTAAAGTAACTGCATTATTTTTCAAGAAACGCCGATGAAGAAACAACATGGCAGCAATATAAACAAAATCTTGAATAAGAAAAATGTTCTAGGCAGCAACAAGTCTACACATGTCTAGAATATTATGTTGCAAAGGAGGATTGGAACATCAGCACCAACAATATAACTCTGAAGCTGAGACCATTTGTAGAAGGCAAGCAATAATGAAGATTGGGATACATTCTATTGATTAACCTAGCGAAAATAAAAGGAGCACGGACAATACCTTTGATCAGAGCACCAGATTGATTGAAGGAATAGCACCAGATGAAAGCCGAGCTGCAAAGGAATACTCGCTCAACTAAGCCTCACAAACTTATCTTTAGTGGGGAGAAGAAATGCAGAAAACCAAGATAATGGTACTTACAAGGAGGCTGAGGACTAATCTTGTCGACTTCCTTCTTTAGCCACATACCCCGCAATCTTGAGTTGTAACCCAGGAAAATCTCACGATTTGCTGCATCCTTGAAAACATCAGAGGCAAAGATTTTGACCTCGTCGGGAACATCATCCATGTCATTCAAGACCTGCAAGCATTCTGTAATTGAGGGTTGTTTTCCTTGCTGTGACACTTTTTCCTTCTTGGAAGCTTGATCTTTCTTGAAATTCACATAAGCCATCATGGAATCTTCAAGCATCACTGCATGATGTGGCACCTTTTGTTTCTTAGTTTTTTTTCCCTTTTGCACTTGATTCACTTATTTGTGGTTGATCGCCATCAGCATCTTCACTGCCTAATTCTTCCTCGTCATTGACAATGTTCTCTCTTTCATCCACATCATCTAATGTAGGAGTATCATTGATGTCAATTATTGAAGAAGTCCTTACGTTTTCATCTCTTCCATGTCTTGTATTTTTCTTGCTAGTGCTTGCAACCATCTTATCCTTCGCTCCAAAGTTGCTACCTGTTTTTGTGCCAATCGGAGGCTTCCTTGATGTGAGGCAGTGTCTTCCTTGCGCAATGTGTCCTTCATAGAGCACACCCAATGCCTCGTACAATGGAAAACTCTTTCCTTCATACATTTTGAGCTTTGGGTCCTCCTACATAATTAATAGAAAGGTGTGAGCAGATGATGCATAGGCATGAAAAGTTCATGCACATATAAGGAAATCAAAAGTTAGAAGGAATAAAAACTTACTGCAATGATCTCTTCCCATTTTTCAGGCGTGGTGTTGATCACACATGCAATATCATTCCATGATATTCCAGAGCGGTTGACTATCAACTTGATATTTTTGTAGTGCTTTTTCAATTGAGCTTCCTTATCTTGAACCTGATCCTTGGTAAACCTTGCCTCTGGATATAAATTGTTCAGTTCCTTGACAACTTGATTCCATCCTTCGGTAGTCCACCCATTTTGGCCACGGTAATGAGATAGATTGTACTCTGTAAGTACCTCCACGAGACCTTTCTCATACCTTGCTGTCCACTTAGCCCTATTTTGTGTCATATTGAACCTATGACGATGTAACTTTAGCAATAAATCAATACAAGAATCTGATCACATTAAGCAACATAACAATATGAAAATCCAACATCACATTAAGAAATATAAGAATCTGAAAATGCAAAATCACATCAAGTAATATGAAATGAAACATTAACATAACTCAAATGTTGTTAATATATAGGATCAATCCTAATAACATAACTCAAATGTCATCCTTACATAACTCAAATGAAACATTAACATAACTCAAATGTCATCTTTATATCTCAAATTCCACATCATTACAATAAATTGCTTTGACAGAATAAAAACTTAAATTATTAGCTAGTAGATCTCCGTGACGATCTTTCACTTCGAATTCTTTGATAGTCCGCCCACATCCTGTTGGCAATTTCATCTCTCATAGAATTACCAAGGTCCCTTTGATTGCTTGAGGATGTAGGAACATGTCGAGGTCTCACATCTCCATCGGGAAGAGTGACAAATAGAAGAGGGTCAATTTGCATTTGTTGCGTATCTAGCCATTGTTCATCACCTCTGTGACTCCGGATTATATTGTGAAATACAGCTGCCGCCATAGGAATTTTGACTTGAGTGTCAATTGGGTAATGTGTGCCAACTTTTAAAATAGGAAATCACATTTTCCATACACCAATTGTACGCTCTATATGGTTCCGTAGACGGGCATGCCTTAGATTGAAGAAAGGCCAAAACTGGGGATTTGTTGATATTTTCCAATGAGTATCTAGCGAACTATGCTTGATAAGGTCAAATGCCAATGATCTCATAGCGTTGAAGCATCCATTGATATGCCTATGCACCGTTTCAGGACTGTGCTGAAATCTATCAGTCAACGTACGATAACTCGCATTCCTGGATAGCATGTACATAAACATCCCTAGTTGCTCTTCAACACTGACTCCTTTTGAATTTTTTAGAAGATTTTTGGATCTAAGATGGTCGCATAGAAGTTGGAAGATATGGGATTCCATCCTAAGAATATCAAGGCACCGTTGATGGTGGCCATCCAATATTTCTCGGATATACTTAGCTCCCGTAAGAATGGATGTGTTCACTGGAATCTTTTCCCTCCTAGAAGATATACAATATATTGTCGGGAAGACAAGAAACATCATCTCCTCCTCCTCCTCCTCCTCAGAATCAGTACATGACTCATATCCATCATCATGGTTACTCGTATCCATTATCTAGCGAGAAGAGATTACAAAATAAATACCGCAACTCTCCTTCAAAGTAAACACAGTAGTATATATAATCTATGTTATGACATTGGAATAAAAGGAGCACTAGCACATCAAGATAACGAGATTAGTGTAACATGAAAAGATATTACCATACTTTTATTGATTGATGTAACAGTTGAGTATAGATGTATATAGACAAGCACATGCGCAAAACAATGAAGAATAAATCAGTGACACACACACAAGCTGGACTGAATGCTTTTGAGTTTATTAAGTACCTTCAGTTCTGAGCTTTAAATGTCAAAAGAGCTTCACAGAATCTTGAATCCTCCAAATCACTCTTAACAGTTCTGCATTGCACAAAGGCAACAATGAGCCAATGATATCAGTAGCAATAATAGGTGTTGCAGTTATATAACTTATCAAACAGGCCCAACTTAGTTAGCATTCTATTTGCACAACTGGACAAAGAAAACAGATGAACTATTCATAAACCCATGGAAGTTTATTGGACCCTATTCATAAACAAATCATTGGACCATTGTTCATCTGTTTGTTCATCAGTATTTCTAGGTTTACATCAATCTGAACTTCGACAGCAGCTAACGAACTGAATTCTTGTGGGATTCCATCCTAAGAATATCAAGGCACCATTGAGGGTGGCCATCCAATATTTCCCGGATATACTTAGCTCCCGTAAGAATTGATGTGTTGTATGGAATCTTTTCTCTCCTAGAAGATATACAATATAATGTCGGAAAGACAAGAAACATCATCTCCTCCTCCTCCTCCTCCGAATCAGTACGTGACTCGTAACCATCAGCATGATTACTTGTATCCATTATCTAGCGAGAAGAGAATAAAATAAATAAGCAAAAATACTTTGTCTATCTATATAGCATACACATCAGGGCATGGATTGTTAGGGCATCTCCAGCCGTTGCCCCCCCCAGGAGGGGCAAAAAATCGCCTCCTAGGGGCGCACCGGCGCTAACGGCGCACTAGGGGCGTGATGCCCCCCAGTCGCGGCGCCCACGGTATTTTAAAATTTTTTAAGACGGCACAAACATGGCGCAAACACGGCACAAACATAGCAAACTTCGGCGAGTTCGTTCAAACATAAACATATTTTACAAAAAAAAACCTTCGGGCTACTCCCGCCGTCTCCCTCGCCGCCCGCCCCGCCGCCCTCCTCGTCGCCCGCCTCGCCGCCCGCCCAACGCGTCTACATGCCGAGGAGGCTGTAGAACCGCGTGTAGTCGCCGCCGTCGTCGTCGTCGCCGCTGCCGCCCCTGCCTAAACCTCCGCCGTCCTCGCTACACCCTCCCGGTTGGCGCGGCGGGTTGAAGGCCCGGGCGTCGTCGTCGTCGTCGCTGCCGAGGATCACGACGCCGTGCTGCGTCCGCGCGCCGCGCTTGCGGGCGATCTCCTCGAGGCCCGGCACTGCGGACCGTCTCCTCGCGAGTAGTCGTCCGCGCCCACCGCATGGTGTCCTCGTCGGAGAAGCCGCGCGAGCTATCTCCTCGTACTCATGGGGAGGCGGGCTCCTTCTTGGGCTCGGCGAGGCGGGCTCCGGCTTGGGCTCGACGAGGACAAAACGGCCGGTGGGGCTCCGGCTTGACGGGGCGCCGATACGGACGCCGGAGCTGCGGGTGCGCCAGCCACAAGGCGTGTCCGGGGCTCCGCTTGATGGGACGGAGGCGAGGCGAGCCGGGGCGAAGAGGAGGATCTGTTGGGGAACGTAGTAATTTCAAAAATTTCCTCGCACACTCAAGATCATGGTGATGTATAGCAACGAGAGGGAGAGTGTTGTCTACATACCCTTGTAGACCAAGCGGAAGCGATCTGGCGTAGAGGAAGTAGTCGACGTTCTCCTCGCGATCCGACCGATCCGCGCCGTTACTCGGCGCCCCGAGTTCTTGACACACGTACAGCTCGATGGCGTCCCTCGTACTCGATCCAGCCGAGTGTCGAGGAGAGTTTCACGGCCGACGACGGCGTGGTGACGATCTTGATGTTTCACGGCGCAGGGCTTCGCCTAAGCTTCGTGACGGTATAACCGAGGTGGAATATGGTGGAGGGGGGCACCGCACACGGCTAAGGAACGATCCGTAGATCTAACTTGTGTGTCCTAGGGTGCCCCCTGCCCCCATATATAAAGGAGCAAGGGGAAGGGGGCTGGCCGGCCAAGGGTGGCGCGCCAGGAGTCCTACTCCTCCGGGAGTAGGATTCCCCCAATCCTAGTTGGACTAGGATTCCCGGAGAGGAAAGAGAGAGAGGGGGGCGGCCCCTTTCCTAGTCCTAGTAGGACTAGGGAAGGGGAGGCGCCACCCACCTAGGGCTGGCCCTTCTCCTTTCCACTAAGGCCCACTATGGCCCATTTACCTCCCGGGGTTCCAGTAACCTCCGGTACTCGAAGAAATTCTGTTTTACCGGAACCATTCCTAACTCCAAACATAGGCTTCCAATATATCAATCTTTATGTCTCGACCATTTCGAGACTCCTCGTCATGTCCGTGATCACATCCGGGACTCCGAACTTCTTCGGTACATCAAAATACATAAACTCATAATAACTGTCATCGAAACCTTAAGCGTGCGGACCCTACGGTTCGAGAACAATGTAGACATGACCTAGAACTATTCACGGTCAATAACCAATAGCGGGACCTGGATGCCCTGAAGGAAATATGCCCTAGAGGCAATAATAAAGTTATTATTTATTTCCTTATATCATGATAAATGTTTATTATTCATGCTAGAATTGTATTAACCGGAAACATAATACATGTGTGAATATATAGACAAACAGAGTGTCACTAGTATGCCTCTACTTGACTAGCTTGTTAATCAAAGATGGTTATGTTTCCTAACCATGAACAAGGAGTTGTTATTTGATTAACAAGGTCACATCATTAGTTGAATGATCTGATTGACATGACCCATTCCATTAGCTTAGCACACGATCGTTTAGTATGTTGCTACCGCTTTTATCCATGACTTATACATGTTCCTGTAACTATGAGATTATGCAACTCCGTTTACGGAGGAACACTTTGGTGCTACCAAACGTCACAACGTAATCGGGTGATTATAAAGGAGTACTACAGTGTCTCCAAAGGCGATGTTGGGTTGGCGTATTTGAGATTAGGTTTTGTCACTCCGATTGTCGGAGAGGTATCTCTGGCCCTCTCGGTAATGCACATCACTTAAGCCTTGCAAGCACTACAACTAATGAGTTAGTTGTGAGATGATGTATTACGGAACGAGTAAAAAGACTTGCCGATAACGAGATTGAACTAGGTATTGGATACCGACGATCGAATCTCGGGCAAGTAACATACCGATGACAAAGGAACAACGATATTGTTATGCGGTCCGACCGACAAAGATCTTCGAGAATATGTAGGAACCAATATGGGCATCCAGGTCCCGCTGTTGGTTATTGACCGTGAATAGTTCTAGGTCATGTCTACATTGTTCTCGAACCGTAGGGTCCGCACGCTTAAGGTTACGATGGCGCTTATTATGAGTTTATGTATTTTGATGTACCAAGGAGTTCGAGTCCCGGATGTGATCACGGACATGACGAGGAGTCTCGGAATGGTCGAGACATAAATATTGATATATTGAAGCCTATGTTTGGAGTTCGAATGGTTCCGGATTAAAACGGAATTTATCGAGTACCGGAGGTTACCGAACCCCGGGAGGTAAATGGGCCATAGTGGGCCTTAGTGGAAAGAGAAGGGCTGCCTAGATGGGCTGCGCCCCCCTTCCCCTAGTTCTATTAGGACTAGGAGAGGTGGCCGCCCTCCTCCTCTTTCTCTCCGGGAATCCTAATTGAATAGGATTGGAGGGAGTCCTACTCCCGGAGGAGTAGGACTCCTCCTGCGCCTCCTCTCTCTGGCGGCCCCCTCCCCTGGCTCCTTTATATACGGGGCAGGGGGCACCTAGAACACACAAGTTGATCGTGAGATCGCTCCTTAGCCGTGTCGGTGCCCCCTCCACCATATTCCACCTCGGTTATACCGTCAAAGCTTAGGCGAAGCCTCGCGCCGGTGAAACATCAAGATCGCCTGCCACGCCGTCAGGTCGACGGAACTCTCCTCGACACTCGGCTGGATCGAGTACGAGGGACGCCATCGAGCTGTACGTGTGTCAAGAACTCGGGGCGCCGGAGTAACGGCGCCGGATCGGTCGGATCGCGAGGAGAACGTCGACTACTTCCTCTACGCCAGTGATCGCTTCCGCTTGGTCTACAAGGGTATGTAGACAACACTCTCCCTCGTTGCTATACATCACCATGATCTTGCGTGTGCGTAGGAAAATTTTGAAATTACTACGCTCCCCAACAAAGGCATCCGAGCCTAGGTTTTTCTATGGTTTGATGTTTTGCACGAGTAGAACACAAGTGAGTTGTGGGCGATACAAGTCATACTACCTACCAGCATGTCATACTTTGGTTTAGCGGTATTGTGAGATGAAGCGGCCTGACCGACATTACGCGACGCTTACGCGAGACTGGTTTCACCGCCACGAGCACTCGTTGCTTAAAGGTGACTGGTGGGTGTCTGCTCTCTCACTTTAGTTGAACTGTGGCTACGCCCGGTCCTTGAGAAGGTTAAACGGAGTCTATTTGACGAAGTATCGTTGTGGTTTTGATGCGTAGGTGAGACTGGTTCTTGCTTAAGCCCGTAGCAGCCACGTAAAATTTGCAACAAACAAAGTAGAGGACGTCTAACTTGTTTTTGCAGGGCATGTTGTGATGTGATATGGTCAAGACGTGATGCTATATTTTATTGTATGAGATGATCATGTTTTGTAACCGGTTATCGGCAATCGGCTGGAGCCATATGGTTGTCGCTTATTGTATGCAATGCAATCGCTCGTAATGCTTTACTTTATCACTAAGCGGTAGCGATAGTCGAGAAGCATAAGTTTGGCGAGACGACAACGATGCTACGATGGAGATCAAGGTGTCGCGCCGGTGACGATGGTGATCATGGTGATGCTGCAAGATGGAGATCATGAAGCACAAGATGATGATGACCATATCATATCACTTATATTGATTTGCATGTGATGTTTATCCTTTTATGCATCTTATCTTGCTTTGATTGACGGTAGCATTATAAGATGATCTCTCACTAAATTATCAAGAAGTGTTCTCCCGAGTATGCACCGCTGCCAAAGTTCGTCGTGCCCGCACACCACGTGATGATCGGGTGTGATAAGCTCTCGTCCATCTACAACGGGTGCAAGCCAGTTTTGCACACGCAGAATACTCGGGTTATACTTGACGAGCCTAGCATATGCGAGATATGGCCTCGAACACGGAGACCGAAAGGTCGAGCGTGAATCATATAGTAGATATGATCAACATAAGATGTTCACCATTGAAAACTACTCCATTTCACGTGATGATCGGTTATGGTTTAGTTGATTTGGATCACGTGATCACTTAGATGACTAGAGGATGTCTTTCTAAGTGGGAGTTCTTAAGTAATATGATTAATTGAACTTAAATTTATCATGAACTTAGTCCCGTAGTATTTTGCAAATTATGTTGTAGATCAATAGCTCGCGTTGTTGCTTTCATATGTTTGTTTTTGATATGTTCCTAGAGAAAATTGTGTTGAAAAATGTTAGTAGCAATGATGCGGATTCGATCCGTGATCGGAGGTTTATCCTCATTGCTGCACGTAAGAATTATGTCCTTAATGCACCGCTAGGTGACGCACCTATTGCAGAGCGTATGCAAACGTTATGAACGCTTGGCTAGCTCAATATGATGACTACTAGATAGTTTAAGTGCACCATGCTTAACAGCTTAGAATCGGGACTTCAAAGATGTTTTGAACATCATGGACCATATGAGATGTTCCAGAATTGAAGTTAATATTTCAAGCAAATACCGAGTTGAGAGATATGAAGTCTCCAACAAGTTCTATAGCTAAAAGATGGAGGAGAATCGCTCAACTAGTGAGCATGTGCTCAGATTGTCCAGGTACTACAATCGCTTGAATCAAGTGGGAGTTAATCTTCCAGATAAGATAGTGATTGACGAATTCTCTAGTCACCACCACCAAGTTAGTAGAACTTCGTGATGAACTATAGTATGCAAGGGATGACGAAAACGATTCCCGAGCTCTTCGTGATGTTGAAATCGACGAAGGAAGAAATCAAGAAAAACATCAAGTGTTGATGGTAGACAAGACCACTAGTTTCAAGAAAAGGGCAAAGGAAAGAAAGGGAACTTCAAGTAGATTGACAAGCAAGTTGTCACTCCCACGAAGAAGCCCAAACTGAACCAAAGCCTGGCCGAGTGCTTACACCGCAAAGGAAATGGTCACCGAAGCGGAACTGCCTAAATATTTGGTGGATAAGAAGGATGGCAAAGTGAAAAAGGGTATATTTGATATACAGGTGTTTGATGTGTGCTTTACTAGTGTTTATAGCAACCCCTCGGTATTTGGTACTGGTTCAGTTGCTAAGAGTAGTAACTCAAAACGGGAGTTGCAGAATAAACAGAAACTAGCTAAGGGTGAAGTGACGATGTGTGTTGAAAGTAGTTTCAAGATTGATATGATCATCATCGCACATTCCCTGTACTTTCGGGATTAGTGTTGAACCTAAATAAATGTTATTTGGTGTTTGCGTTGAGCATGAATATGATTTGATCGTGTTTATTGCAATACGGTTATTCATTTAAGTAAAAGAATAAACTGTTGTTCTATTTACATGAATAAAACCTTATATGGTTACACACCCAATGAAAATGGTTCATTGGATCTCGATCGTAGTAATACACATATTCATAATATTGAAACCAAAAGATGCAAAGTTAATAATGATAGTGCAACTTATTTGTGGCACTGCCGTTTAGGTCATAATGGTGTAAAGCGCATGAAGAAACTCCATGCTGATGGGATTTTGGAATCACTTGATTATGAATCACTTGATGCTTGCGAACCGTGCCTTTTGGGCAAGATGACTAAAACTCCGTTCTCCGGAACAATGGAACAAGCTACTGACTTATTGGAAATAATACATACCGATGTATGCGATCCAATGAGTGTTGATGCTCGTGGCAAGTATCGTTATTTTCGACCTTCACAAGATGATTTGAGCAGATATGGGTATATCTTCTTGATGAAACATAAGTCCTAAATAGTTGAAAGGTTCAAAGAATTTCAGAGTGAAGTGGAAAATCATCGTAACAAGAAAATAAAGTTTCTGCGATCTGATCGCGGAGACGAATATTTGAGTTACGAGTTTGGTCTTCAATTAAAACAATGTGGAATAGTTTCACAGCTCACGCCACCTGGAACACCACAATTTTATGGTGTGTCCAAACATCGTAACCGCACTTTATTGGATATAGTGCAATCTATGATGTTTCTTACTGATTTACCAATATTGTTTTGGGATCATGCATTAGAGACAGCTGCATTCACATTAAATTGGGCACCATCTAAATCCGTTGAGACGACACTATATGAACTGTGGTTTAGCAAGAAACCAAAGTTGTCGTTTCTTAAAAGTTTGGAGTTGTGATGCTTATGTGAAAAAGTTTCATCCCGATAAGCTCGGAACCCAAATCGAGAAGTGCGCTTCATAGAATACCCAAAGGAAATTGTTGGGTACACCTTCTATCACAGATCCGAAGGCAAGATATTCGTTGCTTAAGATGGATCCTTTCTAGAGAAGGAGTTTCTCTCGAAAGAAGTGAGTGGGAGGAAAGTAGAACTTGATGAGGTAATTGTACCTTCTCCCTTACTTGAAAGTAGTTTGTCGCAGAAACCGGTTTCTGAGACATCTACACCAAGTAGTGAGGAAGTTGATGATGTTGATCATGAAACTTCAGATCAAGTTACTACAGAACCTCGTAGATCAACCAGAGTAAGATCCGCACCAGAGTGGTACGGTAATCCTATTCTGGAAATCATGCTACTAGATCATGACGAACCTACGAACTATGAAGAAGCGATGGTGAGCCCAGATTCCGCGAAATGGCTTGAGGCCATGAAATCTGAGATGAGATCCATGTATGAGAACAAAGTGTGGACTTTGGTGGCGTTGCCCGATGATCGGCAAGTCATAGAAAATAAATGGATCTTCAAGAGGAAGACGGACGCTGATGGTAGTGTTACTATCTACAAAGCTCGACTTGTCGCAAAAAGGTTTTTGACAAGTTCAAGGTGTTGACTACAATGAGATTTTCTCAACAGTAGCGATGCTTAAGTCTGTCCGAATCATGTTAGCAATTGCCACAATTTATGAAATTTGGCAAATGGATGTAAAACTGCATTCTGAATGGGTTTCGGGAGGAAGAGTTGTATATGATGCAACCGAAGGTTTTATCGATCCAAAGGAGCTAACAAAGTGTGCAAGCTCCAATGATCCATCTATGGACTGGTGCAAGCATCTCGGAGTTGGAATACACGCTTTGATAAGTTGATCAAAGCATATAGTTTTATCTGCACTTGCGGTGAAGCCTGTATTTACAAGAAAGTGAGTGGGAGCACTACAAAGATTTCGATAAGCATATTTATGACATAATGTGGATCGAAATAATGTAGAATTATTCTCAAAGCACAAAGGAGTGTTTGAAAGAAGTTTTTCAAAGAAAGACCTCGGTGAAGCTGCTTGCATATTGAGCATTAAGATCTATAGAGATAGATCAAGACGCTTGATAAGTTTTTCAATGAGTACATACCTTGACAAGATTTTGAAGTAGTTCAAAATGGAACAGTCAAAGAAAGAGTTCTTGCCTGTATTACAAGGTGTGAAATTGAGTAAGACTCAAAACCCGACCACGGCAGAAGATAGAAAGAGAATGAAAGTCATTCCCTATGCATTGGCCATAGGTTCTATAAAGTATGCCATGCTGTGTACCAGATCTGTTGTATACCCTACAATCGAAGTTTGGCAAGGAGTACAATAGTGATCTAGGAGTAGATCATCGACAGCGGTCAAAATTATCCTTAGTGAAATAAGGATATGTTTCTCGATTATGGAAGTGACAAAAAGGTTCGTCGTAAAGGGTTACGTCGATACAAATTTTTGACACCAATCTGGATGACTCTAAGTCTCGATCTAGATACATATTAAAAGTGGGAGCAATTAGCTAGAGTAGCTCCGTGCAGAGCATTGTAGACATAGAAAATTGCAAAAATACATAACGGATCTGAATGTGAAAGACCCGTTGACTAAGATTCTCTCACAAGCAAAACATGATCACACCTTAGTACTCTTTGGGTGTTAATCACATAGCGATATGAACTAGATTACTGAATCTAGTAAACCCTTTGGGTGTTGGTCACATGGCGATGTGAACTATGGATGTTAATCACATGATGATGTGAACTATCGATGTTAATCACATGGTGATGTGATCTAGATTATTGACTCTAGTGCAAGTGGGAGACTGAAGGAAATATGCCCTAGAGGCAATAATAAAGTTATTATTTATTTCCTTATATCATGATAAATGTTTATTATTCATGCTAGAATTGTATTAACCGGAAACATAATACATGTGTGAATATATAGACAAACAGAGTGTCACTAGTATGCCTCTACTTGACTAGCTTGTTAAACAAAGATGGTTATGTTTCCTAACCATGAACAAGGAGTTGTTATTTGATTAAAAAGGTCACATCATTAGTTGAATGATCGATTGACATGACCCATTCCATTAGCTTAGCACACGATCGTTTAGTATGTTGCTACTGCTTTTATCCATGACTTATACATGTTCCTGTAACTATGAGATTATGCAACCCCGTTTACGGAGGAACACTTTGGTGCTACCAAACGTCACAACGTGAATCGGGTGATTATAAAGGAGTACTACAGGTGTCTCCAAAGGCGATGTTGGGTTGGCGTATTTGAGATTAGGTTTTGTCACTCCGATTGTCGGAGAGGTATCTCTGGGCCCTCTCGGTAATGCACATCACTTAAGCCTTGCAAGCACTACAACTAATGAGTTAGTTGTGAGATGATGTATTACGGAACGAGTAAAAAGACTTGCGTAACGAGATTGAACTAGGTATTGGATACCGACGATCGAATCTCGGGCAAGTAACATACCGATGACAAAGGGAACAACGATATTGTTATGCGGTCGACCGACAAAGATCTTCGTAGAATATGTAGGAACCAATATGGGCATCCAGGTCCCGCTGTTGGTTATTGACCGTGAATAGTTCTAGGTCATGTCTACATTGTTCTCGAACCGTAGGGTCCGCACGCTTAAGGTTTCGATGATGCTTATTATGAGTTTATGTATTTTGATGTACCAAGGAGTTCGAGTCCCGGATGTGATCACGGACATGACGAGGAGTCTCGGAATGGTCGAGACATAAAGATTGATATATTGGAAGCCTATGTTTGGAGTTCGAATGGTTCCGGACGAAAACGGAATTTATCGGAGTACCGGAGGTTACGGAACCCCGGGAGGTAAATGGGCCATAGTGGGCCTTAGTGGAAAAGAGAAGGGCTGCCCTAGATGGGCTGCGCGCCCCCTTCCCTAGTCCTATTAGGACTAGGAGAGGTGGCCGCCCCTCCTCCTCTTTTCCCCCAGGGAATCCTAATTGGAATAGGATTGGAGGGAGTCCTACTCCCGGAAGGAGTAGGACTCCTCCTGCGCCTCCCTCTCTGGCCGGCGCCCCTCCCCCTGGCTCCTTTATATATCACGGGCAGGGGGCACCTAGAACACACAAGTTGATCGTGAGATCGTTCCTTAGCCGTGTCGGTGCCCCCTCCACCATATTCCACCTCGGTTATACTGTCAGCGAAGCTTAGGCGAAGCCTCGCGCCGTGAAACATCAAGATCGTCACCACGCCGTCGTCTTGACGAACTCTCCCTCGACACTCGGCTGGATCGAGTACGAGGGACGCCATCGAGCTGTCGTGTGTCAAGAACTCGGGGCGCCGGAGTAACGGCGCCGGATCGGTCGGATCGCGAGGAGAACGTCGACTACTTCCTCTACGCCAGATCGCTTCCGCTTGGGTCTACAAGGGTATGTAGACAACACTCTCCCCTCTCGTTGCTATACATCACCATGATCTTGCGTGTGCGTAGGAAAATTTTTGAAATTACTACGTTCCCCAACATGCCCATATTGGTTCCTACATATTCTACGAAGATCTTTGTCGGTCAGACCGCATAACAACATACGTTGTTCCCTTTGTCATCGGTATGTTACTTGCCCGAGATTCGATCGTCGGTATCCTAATACCTAGTTCAATCTCGTTACCGGCAAGTCTCTTTACTCGTTCCGTAATACATCATCTCACAACTAACTCATTAGTTGTAGTGCTTGCAAGGTTTCAGTGATGTGTATTACCGAGAGGGCCCAGAGATACCTCTCCGACAATCGGAGTGACAAAACCTAATCTCGAAATACGCCAACCCAACATCTGCCTTTGGATACACCTGTAGTACTCCTTTATAATCACCCGATTCGTTGTGACGCTTTGGTAGCACCAAAGTGTTCCTCCGTAAACGGAGTTGCATAATCTCATAGTTACAGAACATGTATATGTCATGGATAAAAGCAGTAGCAACATACTAAACGATCGTGTGCTAAGCTAATGGAATGGGTCATGTCAATCAGATCATTCTACTAATGATGTGACCTTGTTAATCAAATAACAACTCCTTGTTCATGGTCAGGAAACATAACCATCTTTGATTAACAAGCTAGTCTAGTAGAGGCATACTAGTGACATGTTGTTTTGTTTATGCATTCACACATGTATCATGTTTCCGGTTAATACAATTCTAGCATGAATGATAAACATTTATCATGAAATAAGGAAATAAATAATAACTTTATTATTGCCTCTAGGGCATATTTCCTTCAAGGACCCCCCGGTCTCCATGCGCCTCGGGGTCCAGGAGCTTCCCCGGCGGCGTGAAAAGGAAGGGGGAGCGGGGTAGTCGAGGCGCGGCGTGTTGCCGCCCTCGATGTACTCGAGGACGGCGTCCAACGTGCGCCCTGGCACGCCCCACCATCGACGCCGGCCGGCGGAGTTTTGCCTGCCGGAGGGCACGACGCCATTGGTGGCCTCGAGCTGCTGGGCGTGACGGCGGCGGAAGTAGGGCTCCCACAGTGGGCTGTCGGGCGTATCAAGGCAAGGTCCCTCGCCGCAGCGGCAGTTCGACCGGATGCGGGCGATCTCCTTGCGCCGCATCAAGCCGCCAGAGGGTACCGTGGCACCGGCCCGCCGCCCGCGCTGATCCTCCACGCGCCGGGCACCCGCATGTCCGGCGGGACCGGGTACTCGGCCTCGTAAAGGAGGCAAGCCTCGTCTTCATGGAGATGGCGGCGGCCGAAGCCGTTCGCCGCCGCGCCGTCGCCTGGGAAATGTTCGGCCATTGGAAGGCGCCGGAAAGGTGGAGAGGAGAGGGATGAAGAAGCGACGGCGGAGGGGAAGGAGCGACGGCGGAGGGGAAGTGTGACGAACGAGCGCGCCGGGGCACGGCTTATATAGGCCGGCGCGCCGCCCACACGCGTGGCACCGTGCGTGCGCGTGGCGGGCGAGGCGAGGGCGAGGACGCGTCGTCCGGCCTTCACCGCGCCGCCGTGAAGCATCGATGGCGCAGGCTGACCGCGCGCAGCAGCTTTGGCATTGATTCGCCGCGGAAACGAGGCGATGAGGACGACGAAGGGCCAAGAAGTAACCCGTCGCTGACGCTGCGGGGCCGCGGTTTCTTCGCGCAAAAACTTCGCCCGCGCGCTCGAGCGCCCCAGCCGCTGGTTCGGGCTGGGTCCGCGGCGCTGTTTTCGCCCAAGCCGGGCGAAATCGGGCTCCTCTTGGCGCGATCGGGCGCTTTTTGGCGTCGGCGAAAAAAATCGCCTGGGAAGGCCTTCTTGGGACGCGGCTGGAGATGCCCTTAGCAAGCTTCTGTTGTTATTCCATGCATCAGTCATGTTATTTAAACGAAGCAGGCCCATAGTATATGAACAACGACAAACTAGCTTAACATGACCAAACACATTATCTATTGCAAGGAACTTTGGGCACTATCTTCAACCGATCAAAAACAGAAAAAAAAAATCAATGGGGCTTTCTTTAAACTATGAAATACCATAAGTAATCCATAGATATAGAGATTGTCCTTGAAGCAAATTAGTTCCGAGATCAAGCGAGTGAATTAACTGATCCGTAAACAAACATGCGCCTGATACATTGGCACCTAGATGAAACAAGCAATGTACAGTACATGCTTTCAGAGTGGAAACAATCAATTAGCATAAACATCTTGGACAAACAAAAGCAACTCATTGGATCACTGTTCATCTGTTTGTTTATCAGTATTTCTAGATTTACATCAAACTGAACTTTGACAGCAGCTAACTACCAGATCATTTGGCTTATTCCCCGATCAATCTGAACTTTGACAGCAGCTTAAACTGCACTGTAACAACTAAATGAAGCTTGGCTTATTTCCCTGATCAAACTGAACTTTAACTGACGGAACTAACTACCCTACGCCTGACGAAACTGAATTCTTGTGAAACTTTGGTAGCAGCTGTTAACTGATAGGAGGGTTCGGTCTAATCATCACCAAGCAGGATGGCCACGTCGCCAAGGAGTACTCCGCCGCCGGATGACTGGGGATGGGATAGGAATGGGGCAGAGGAGGAGGGAGGATACCTTGGCGGAGCGGAGGAGGATGAGCGGTTCGCCGTCACGGTCAGGTCACGACTGCCGGCCAGCGTCGCCGTCGCGGCCAGGAGCGAGTCGCCGTCACCGTCGTGGTCAGGAACGAGTCTCCGTTGTCGGCGCGTCTAAACCCCGTCGTGGCCATCGTCTTCTGCGCCTCACCACGTCGCCGTCGCGAACGCCGTCTCTTGACCTCCTCGTGGACACCAGCGCCGGCGCCTCCCGGCGGCGCAACTCGATCTAGGTCTCGAGCGAGAGGCGAGGTGGGGGAAAAACGACGGCCTCTGGTCTGTATCGGATACCGGCCTGATACGGGTGTAAACGAGAAAACCAGTGTAAAACTTACAGCCCAAAAACGACATGCCAAGCACCAACGACAGGCCCATCCGTTTTTATTTTACAGGGGTATATTTTACAGGTGTATTAGGCCCTAAAACGAGGAACCAAGCGGGGCCTAATTCGGAACGGAGGGAGTATTTCACAGCGTGTTTGGCAATATTTGAGAAAGGGAATGAGAGTAGTAGTCCCCTAGCTAAACATAGATTTGAAGTTACGTATCTCTTCAATTCTCATTCCCTAGCACAAACTGCCTCAGCCAAACACGTTGTCACTGTAGGGGGCACGCCCCATCAGCGCCTCATCGATCCACACCAGTTACCACTGGGTAACTCACAGGCGGATCTACGGGGTGGGCAAGGTCGGTCGCGGCCCACCCTGAGATTTTGGGTCGGCCCGTATAGCATAGCCCATAGATGAAAGCCTTATCTACCATTTCGCGTTGCGCGCCTCCCGGACTCTGCTTCCATTTCATCCTCCTCCCGCTCTGCTTGCCTCCGCTACTCCGGACACACCGCCTCGCCGGCCACTCTTTGTTGCCACAGCTGAAGCTACCAGCAGAGCCCGGGGAAGGAATACACTGCCGCAGCACCACTCGTTATACCACATCAAGGAGACACCCACGCGACACACCACATAGTCCGCATCAGCCCGGGAGCAGCCCTGCCTGACGGCCGGCCCAGCAGGCCACAGGGGTAGGTTGTTAGTCCCTACTCGAGCACTCCACAGTTCCTCTCGGCGACTCCTCGAGCCGCCGTTGAGACCAACTCATCCCCTCGCCGGTCTCCCTCCGATCCCCGGCCAGGCTAGGATCGATCAAAGGGCGATCTTGTATCGCCCACGGTCTTGACCTCGGCAGGGTTTTTGGTGGCAAGAAGGTTGTTAGGGTTTCGTCAAAACCTGGTGATCCTTTGTTGTCGTCAGGTTAGGGTTTGGAGATATGGCAAGCTGCGCGTCAGGTTCTGATGCGGAGGCTAAGGATGTTGAGGAGATGATGAAGAATCTGGGCATCACTGAGGATGACTTGGATGACGTGGTTTTTGAAGAGCAAGATGTTCCAGCGGATGCGGTTGCGCGGTGGATGGCAGTCGCAAGAGTTCACACACCAAAGAGCTATAGCCAGTATTGGTTCTTTCGCAATATGAGGGCTGCCTGGGATCTGGCGCAGGAGGTGAAGATCCGTCCGCTCGAAGAAAATCTCTACACAATGCAGTTCTCTTGCCTGGGTGATTGGGAACGCGTTATGATGGAGGGACCTTGGACCTTCAAAGGGAACGCCGTGATGCTTGCAGAGTATGATGGTTTTACTAAGCCATCAGAGGTAAACCTGGACATGTTGGATATATGGGCTCAAATTCATGACTCCCCTGATGGTTATTTCCTGATGATCAAAGCTCTAGCAGGGAAGATTGGGCAGTATATATACGCCGAACCGAAGTCACAAGATTTTGAAGGTAATTTTGTCAGGGTCAGGGTCAAGATCAATGTCCACCGTCCACTAAAAAATGCAGTCTCGGTGGTGAAAGAAGGTAAAAGGAAAAGAATTCTGGTGAAATACGAGCGCTTACCTGACTGGTGCGCCGTATGCGGCCACCTTGGCCACCAATTTAAAGAGCATGGTGACGGTGTTCACCCCCCTAAAGCTTTGGTCTACAAGAATCTTTGGGCTTCGTGGTTCAGAGGACCTGGCTGGGGACTGGGAGAAAGAAGAGGACGCGGCAGATCAGGACGAGGTCGTGGCCAAGGCCGTGCACCATCCAGAGGAGCCAGGAGATGTGGAATGAGCAGGATGATCCAGAAAGTATGAAGGGGGATGTTGCTATGGATGATGCTGACAACAACAGGAAGAGGGTCTCTCTTGTGGTTTCGGACCCGAAGGGCTCTACCAGTTCCACGCCTTCTGTCCAGCCAAGCAACGCTCTCCTCTTGCAGCAAAACCAAGATGCACCTGCGAGTTCTCCTTCAAAGCAGGAGCCAAAGAGGAATAAACTGTCACTACCTGCCCTAGATAATGCTATGGTTAAGAACCTAGTCCTGACAATAAACAATGATGCGCATTTGGCGAGCTCCCATGGGGACTCGCGCCATGCGCAGTGAGTCTACTATGTTGGAACTGTCGCGGGGCTGGCAAACCCGCGATAGTTCGAGAGCTTTGTGATCTAACGAGGCAACTTGCCCCCTCTGTATTATGCATTGTTGAAACTCAGATAGAGGGCTCTCGAGTAGAGAATTTAGCAGGCTCATTAGGTTTTACCAATAGTTTTGCAGTTAGTAGTTCTGGCAGAAGTGGTGGACTTGGTATCTTTTGGAATGATGAAATAAAGCTTGTGGTTGATGGCTACTCTGAGTATCATATTAATGTTGTGATTGATGATTTGGCTAACATAAAATCAAGGGTCACTTTCGTCTACGGGGAATCCCAAGTTTCAGAAAGATACAAAACGTGGGACATGTTGCGTAGCATTGTTGGAGCCAACGATCTGCCATGGCTGGTTATGGGTGATTTCAACGAGGTGTTATACTCGCATGAGCATGATGGAGTGGCAAACAGAAGCCAGGCACAGATGGACACGTTCAGAGATGCATTTGACACGTGCGGCTTGTCAGATATAGGTTTCAAGGGGATCAATTGGACTTTTAAAAAAAAGGTGACAGGAGGAACTTACACCAGAGTATGACTGGATAGATGTGTTGCGAATCCAGCATGGTCACTGGCTTTTCCATTGGCATCATTAGAACACAAAAAGGCTGCTTCTTCTGATCATATGCCTATATTCCTCCAGCTCAACACGTTGCATGCATGCTCCCGAGGACCGAGGCAATTCAGGTACGAGATGTGCTGGGAGCGGGATCCCATGCATGCGAATGTTATTGGCGAGGGGTGGGCCTCACCGAATCTGGACCAGGCCCGACCGCTGGAGCAGGTTCAACAGAAGCTACAGAGAGTGTCGGGGGACCTTTCTGCATGGGATCGAGAGCATTTTGGTAACGTCAGGCGACAGATCGTTCAGCTGCAGTGACAACTACAGGAGTTGCGCGGCCTCCCAGGTAGATCCTGTTGGAAATATGCCCTAGAGGCAATAATAAAAGGATTATTATTATATTTCCTTGTTCATGATAATTGTCTTTATTCATGCTATAATTGTATTATCCGGAAATCGTAATACACGTGCGAATACATAGACCATAATATGTCCCTAGTAAGCCTCTAGTTGACTAGCTCATTAATCAACAGATAGTCATTGTTTCCTGACTATGGACATTAGATGTCGTTGATAACGGGGTCACATCATTAGGAGAATGATGTGATGGACAAGACCCAATTCTAAGCATAGCACAAGATCGTGTAGTTCGTTTTGCTAGAGCTTTTCCAGTGTCAAGTATCTTTTCCTTAGACCATGAGATCGTGTAATTCCCGGATACCGTAGGAGTGCTTTGGGTGTACCAAACGTCACAACGTAACTGGGTGACTATAAAGGTGGACTACAAGTATCTCCGAAAGTGTCTGTTGGGTTGACACGGATCGAGACTGGGATTTGTCACTCCGTATGATGGAGAGGTATCTCTGGGCCCACTCGGTAATGCATCATCATAATGAGTTCAAAGTGACCAAGTGTCTGGTCATGGGATCATGCATTACGGTACGAGTAAAGTGACTTGCCGGTAACGAGACTGAACGAGGTATTGGGATACCGACGATCGAGTCTCGGGCAAGTAACGTACCGATTGACAAAGGGAATTGTATACGGGGTTGATTGAATCTTCGACATCGTGGTTCATCCGATGAGATCATCGAGGATCATGTGGGAGCCAACATGGGTATCCAGATCCCGCTGTTGGTTATTGACCGAAGAACCGTCTCGGTCATGTCTACGTGTCTCCCGAACCCGTAGGGTCTACACACTTAAGGTTCGGTGATGCTAGGGTTGTAGAGATATGAGTATGCAGCAAACCGAAAGTTGTTCGGAGTCCCGGATGAGATCCCAGACGTCACGAGGAGTTCCGGAATGGTCCGGAGGTAAAGAATAATATATAGGAAGTGCAATTTCGGCTATCAGGAGAGTTTCGGGGGTCACCGGTATTGTATCGGGACCACCGGAAGGGTCCCGGGGGTCCACCGGGTGGGGCCACCTATCCCGGAGGGCCCCATGGGCTGAAGTGGGGAGGGGACCAGCCCCTGGTGGGCTGGTGCGCCCCCCCCACCCGGCCCCCCTCCGCGCCTAGGGTTGGGAACCCTAGGGGAGGGGGCGCCTCCACTTGCCTTGGGGGGCACTCCACCCCCCTTGGCCGCCGTCCCCCTAGAGATCCCATCTCTAGGGCCGGCGCCTCCCCCCCCTGGGGGCCTATATAAAGGAGGGGGGAGGGAGGTGAAGGAAATATGCCCTAGAGGCAATAATAAAGTTATTATTTATTTCCTTATATCATGATAAATGTTTATTATTCATGCTAGAATTGTATTAATCGGAAACATAATACATGTGTGAATACATAGACAAACAGAGTGTCACTAGTATGCCTCTACTTGACTAGCTTGTTAATCAAAGATGGTTATGTTTCCTAACCATGAACAAGGAGTTGTTATTTGATTAACAAGGTCACATCATTAGTTGAATGATCTGATTGACATGACCCATTCCGTTAGCTTAGCACACGATCGCTTAGTATGTTGCTACCGCTTTTATCCATGACATATACATGTTCCTATAACTATGAGATTATGCAACTCCGTTTGCGGAGGAACACTTTGGTGCTACCAAACGTCACAACGTAATCGGGTGATTATAAAGGACTACTGAGTGTCTCCAAAGGCGGATGTTGGGTTGGCGTATTTCGAGATTAGGATTTGTCACTCCGATTGTCGGAGAGGTATCTCTGGCCCTCTCGGTAATGCACATCACTTAAGCCTTGCAAGCATTACAACTAATGAGTTAGTTGTGAGATGATGTATTACGAGCGAGTAAAGAGACTTGCCGTAACGAGATTGAACTAGGTATTGGATACCGACGATCGAATCTCGGGCAAGTAACATACCGATGACAAAGGGAACAACGTATGTTGTTATGCGGTCTGACCGACAAAGATCTTCGTAGAATATGTAGGAACCAATATGGGCATCCAGGTCCCGCTATTGGTTATTGACCGAGAATAGTTCTAGGTCATGTCTACATTGTTCTCGAACCGTAGGGTCCGCACGCTTAAGGTTTCGATGACAGTTATTATGAGTTTATATATTTTGATGTACCAAAGAAGTTCGGAGTCCAGGATGTGATCACGGACATGACGAGGAGTCTCGAAATGGTCGAGACATAAAGATTGATATATTGGACGGCTATATTCGGACACCGGAAAGGTTCCGGAAGTTTTCGGAGAAAACCGGAGTGCCGGAGGGGTTACCGGAACCCCCCGGGGGAATATGGGCCTTAGTGGGCCAAGAGGGGAGAGAGAGGGGCCGCACCAGGAGGTGGCGCGCCCCTGTGGGAGTCCGAATAGGACAAGGAGGGGGGGCGCCCCCTTCCTCTCTCCTCTCCCTCTCTTCCTTCCCCTTCTCCTTCCTAGTTGGACTAGGAAAGGGAGTCCTACTCCAACTAGGAGGAGGACTCCCCCTCCTGGCGCCTATTATAGGGCCGGCCGGCCTCCCCTCCCTCCTTTATATCTGGGGCAGGGGGCACCCTAGAACACACAAGTATTGATCTACGGATCGTTCCTTAGCCGTGTGCGGTGCCCCTTCCACCATATTCCACCTCGGTCATACCGTCATGAAGCTTAGGCGAAGCCCTGCGCCGATGAAACATCAAGATCGTCCACCACGCTGTCGTCTTGACGAACTCTCCCTCGACACTCGGCTGGATCGAGTCGAGGATGTCATCGAGCTGTCGTGTGTCAAGAACTCGGGGCGCCGAGTAACGTCGGGATCGGTCGGATCGCGAGGAGAACGTCGACTACTTCCTCTACGTTGTGATCGCTTCGCCTGGGTCTACAAGGGTATGTGGACAACACTCTCCCCTCTCGTTGCTATTCATCACCATGATCTTGCGTGTGCGTAGGAAATTTTTTGAAATTACTACGTTCCCCAACAGTGGCATCCGAGCCTAGGTTTTTATGGTTTGATGTTTTGCACGAGTAGAACACAAGTGAGTTGTGGGCGATACAAGTCATACTACCTACCAGCATGTCATACTTTGGTTCAACGGTATTGTGAGATGAAGCGGCCCGGACCGACATTACGCGTACGCTTACGCGAGATTGGTTTCACCGCTACGAGCACTCGTTGCTTAAAGGTGACTGGCGGGTGTCTGCTCTCTCACTTTAGTTGAACTGAGTGTGGCTACGCCCGTCCTTGAGAAGGTTAAAACGGAGTCTATTTGACGAAATATCGTTGTGGTTTTGATGCGTGGTGAGATTGGTTCTTGCTTAAGCCCGTAGCAGCCACGTAAAATTTGCAACAACAAAGTAGAGGACGTCTAACTTGTTTTTGCAGGGCATGTTGTGATGTGATATGGTCAAGACGTGATGCTATATTTTATTGTATGAGATGATCATGTTTTGTAACCGGTTATCGGCAATCGGCTGGAGCCATATGGTTGTCGCTTTATTGTATGAAATGCAATGCCCTGTAATTGCTTTACTTTATCACTAAGCGGTAGCGATAGTCGAGAAGCAATAGGTGGCGAGACGACAACGATGCTACGATGGAGATCAAGGTGTCGCGCGGTGACGATGGTGATCACGACGGTGCTTCGGAGATGGAGATCACAAGCACAAGATGATGATGGCCATATCATATCACTTATATTGATTGCATGTGATGTTTATCCTTTATGCATCTTATCTTGCTTTGATTGACGGTAGCATTTTAAGATGATCTCTCACTAAAAATTATCAAGTAGTGTTCTCCCTGAGTATGCACTGTTGCCAAAGTTCGTCGTGCCCAGACACCATGTGATGATCGGGTGTGATAAGCTCTACGTCCATCTACAACGGGTGCAAGCCAGTTTTTGCACACGCAGAATACTCAGGTTATACTTGACGAGCCTAGCATATGCAGATATGGCCTCGGAACACGGAGACCGAAAGGTCGAGCGTGAATCATATAGTAGATATGATCAACATAAGATGTTCACCATTGAAAACTACTCCATCTCACGTGATGATCGGTTATGGTTTAGTTGATTTGGGTCACGTGATCACTTAGATGACTAGAGAGATGTCTATCTAAGTGGGAGTTCTTAAGTAATATGATTAATTGAACTTAAATTTATCATGAACTTAGTCCTGGTAGTATTTTGCAAATTATGTTGTAAGATCAATAGCTTGCGTTGTTGCTTTCATATGTTTATTTTGATATGTTCCTAGAAAATTGTGTTGAAAAATGTTAGTAGCAATGATGCGGATTTGATCCGTGATCTGAGGTTTATCCTCATTGCTGCACGTAAGAATTATGTCCTTAATGCACCGCTAGGTGACAGACCTATTGCAGGAGCGTCTGCGCACGTTATGAACGTTTGGCTAGCTCAATATGATGACTACTTGATAGTTTTGTGCACCATGCTTTATGGCTTAGAATCGGGACTTCAAAGATGTTTTGAACATCATGGACCATATGAGATGTTCCAGAATTGAAGTTAATATTTCAAGCAAATACCGAGTTGAGAGATATGAAGTCTCCAACAAGTTCTATAGCTAAAAGATGGAGGAGAATCGCTCAACTAGTGAGCATGTGCTCAGATTGTCTGGGTACTTCAATCGCTTGAATCAAGTGGGAGTTAATCTTCCAGATAAGATAGTGATTGACAGAATTCTCTAGTCACCATCACCAAGTTAGTAGAACTTCGTGATGAACTATAGTATGCAAGGGATGACGAAAATGATTCCCGAGCTCTTCGTGATGTTGAAATCGACGAAGGTAGAAATCAAGAAAGAACATCAAGTGTTGATGATTAACAAGACCACTAGTTTCAAGAAAAGGGCAAAGGGATAGAAGGGAACTTCAAGTAGATTGACAAGCAAGTTGTCACTCCCACGAAGAAGCCCAAAGCTGAACCAAAGCCTGAAACTGAGTGCTTACACTGCAAAGGAAATGGTCACTGGAAGCGGAACTGCCCTAAATATTTGGTGGATAAGAAGGATGGCAAAGTGAAAAAGGGTATATTTGATATACAGGTGTTTGATGTGTGCTTTACTAGTGTTTATAGCAACCCCTCGGTATTTGGTACTGGTTCGTTTGCTAAGAGTAGTAACTCAAACGCAGGGAGTTGCGAATAAATGAAACTAGTTAAGGGTGAAGTGATGATGTGTGTTGAAAATAGTTTCAAGATTGATATGATCATCATCGCACACTCCCTATACTTTCGGGATTAGTGTTGAACCTAAATAAATGTTATTTGGTGTTTGCGTTGAGCATGAATATGATTTGATCGTGTTTATTGCAAAACGGTTATTCATTTAAGTAAGAGAATAAACTGTTGTTCTGCTTACATGAATAAAACCTTATATGGTTACACGCCCAATGAAAATGGTTCATTGGATCTCGATCGTAGTGATACACATATTCATAATATTGAAACCAAAAGATGCAAAGTTAATAATGATAGTGCAACTTATTTGTGGCACTTGCCGTTTAGGTCATATTGGTGTAAAGCGCATGAAGAAACTCCATACCGATGGGATTTTGGAATCACTTGATTATGAATCACTTGATGCTTGCGAACCATGCCTCATGGGCAAGATGACTAAGACTCCGTTCTCCGAACATTGGAGCGAGCAACGACTTATTGGAAATAATACATACCGATGTATGCGATCCAATGAGTGTTAAGGCTCATGGCGGGTATCGTTATTTTCGACCTTCACAGATGATTTGAGCAGATATGGGTATATCTACTTGATGAAACATAAGTCTGAAATAGTTGAAAGGTTCAAAGAATTTCAGAGTGAAGTGGAAAATCATCGTGACAAGAAAATAAGGTTTTACGATTTGATCGCGAGACAAATATTTGAGTCACGAGTTTGGTCTTCAATTAAAATAATGTGGAATAGTTTCACAGCTCACGCCACCGGAACACCACAATGTTATGGTGTGTCCAAACATCGTAACCACACTTTATTGGATAAAGTGCAATCTATGATGTTTCTTACCGATTTACCAATATCGCTTTTGGGATCATGCATTAGAGACAGCTGCATTCACGTTAAATTGGGCACCATCTAAATCCGCTGAGACGACACTATATGAACTGTGGTTTAGCAAGAAACCCAAGTTGTCGTTTCTTAAAGTTTGGAGTTGCGACGCTTATGTGAAAAGTTTCATCCCGATAAGCTCAAACCCAAATCGGAGAAGCGTCTTCATAGAATACCCAAAGGAAATTGTTGGGTACACTTTCTATCACAGATCCAAGGCAAGATATTCGTTGCTTAAGATGGATCCTTTCTTGAGAAGGAGTTTCTCTCGAAAGAAGTGAGTGGGAGGAAAGTAGAACTTGATGAGGTAATCATACTGTTCCCTTATTGGAAAGTAGTTCATCACGAAATTTGTTCTTGTGACTACTATACCAATTAGTGAGGAAGTTAATGATGATGATCATGTAACTTCAGATCAAGTTACTACCGAACCTCGAAGGTAAACAGAGTGAGATTCGCACTGAGTGGTACGGCAATCCTGTTCTGGAGGTCGTGTTACTTGACCATGACAAACCTACGAACTATGAGGAAGCGATGATGAGCCCAGATTCCGCAAAATGGTTTGAGGCCATGAAATCTGAGATATGATCCATGTATGAGAACAAAGTATGGACTTTGATGGATTTGCCCGATGATCGGCAAACCATAGAAAATAAATGGATCTTCAAGAGGAAGACAGACGTTGATAGTAGTGTTACTATCTACAAAGCTCGACTTGTTGCAAAAGGTTTTCGACAAAGTTCAAGATGTTGACTACAATGAGATTTTCTCAAGCTGTAGCGATGCTTAAGTCTGTCCGAATCATGTTAGCAATTGCCGCAATTTATGAAATTTGGCAAATGGATGTAAAACTGCATTCCTGAATGGTTTTACGGAGGAAGAGTTGTATATGATGCAACCGAAAGGTTTTTCGATCCAAAGGAGCTAACAAAGTGTGCAAGCTCCAGCGATCCATCTATGGACTGGTGCAAGCATCTCGAGTTGGAATATACGCTTTGATGAGCTGATCAAATCATATAGTTTTGTATGCACTTATGGTGAAGCCTGTATTTACTAGAAAGTGAATGGGAGCACTACAGCATTTACGATAAGTATATGTGAATGACATATTGTAGATCGGAAATAATGTAGAATTATTCGCAAAGCATAAAGGAGTGTTTGAAAGAAGTTTTTCAAAGAAAGACCTCGGTGAAGCTGCTTACATATTGAGCATCAAGATCTATAGAGATAGATCAAGATGCTTGATAAGTTTTTCAATGAGTACATACCTTGACAAGATTTTGAAGTAGTTCAAAATGGAACAGTCAAAGAAAGAGTTCTTGCATGTGTTACAAGGTGTGAAATTGAGTAAGACTAAAAACCCGACCACGGCGGAAGATAGAAAGAGAATGAAAGTCATTCCCTATGCCTTGGCCATAGGTTCTATAAAGTATGCCATGTCTGTGTACCAGATCTATTGTATACCCCGTGCACTGATTTTGGCAAGGAGTACAATAGTGATCTAGGAGTAGATCATCGACAATGGTCAAAATTATCCTTAGTAGAATAAGGATATGTTTCTCGATTATGGAAGTGACAAAGGTTAAATGCGTAAAGGGTTACGCCGATGTAAGTTTTGACACTGATCTGGATGACTCTAAGTCTCGATCTAGATACATATTGAAAGTGGGAGCAATTAGCTAGAGTAGCTTCATGCGAGCATTGTAGACATAGAAAATTGCAAAATACATAACGGATCTAAATGTGAAAGACCCGTTGACTAAGAGTCTCTCACAAGCAAAACATGATCACACCTTAGTACTCTTTGGGTGTTAATCACATAGCGATGTGAACTAGATTACTGAATCTAGTAAACCCTTTGGGTGTTGGTCACATGGCGATGTGAACTATGGGTGTTAATCACATGATGATGTGAATCTGTGAATGTTAATCACATGGTGATGTGATCTAGATTATTGACTCTAGTGCAAGTGGGAGATGAAGGAAATATGCCTAGAGGCAATAATAAAGTTATTATTTATTTCCTTATATCATGATAAATGTTTATTATTCATGCTAGAATTGTATTAATCGGAAACATAATACATGTGTGAATACATAGACAAGCAGAGTGTCACTAGTATGCCTCTACTTGACTAGCTTGTTAATCAAAGATGGTTATGTTTCCTAACCATGAACAAGGAGTTGTTATTTGATTAACAAGGTCACATCATTAGTTGAATGATCGATTGACATGACCCATTCCGTTAGCTTAGCACCACGATCGTTTAGTATGTTGCTCTTGCTTTTATCCATGACATATACATGTTCCTATAACTATGAGATTATGCAACTCCGTTTGCGGAGGAACACTTTGGGTGCTACCAAGCGTCCTGGCGTATGCTGGGTGATTATAAAGGAGTACTATAGGTGTCTCCAAAGGCGGATGTTGGGTTGGCGTATTTCAAGATTAGGATTTGTCACTCCGATTGTGGGAGAGGTATCTCTGGGCCCTCTCGGTAATGCACATCACTTAAGCCTTGCAAGCATTACAACTAATGAGTTAGTTGTGAGATGATGTATTACTGAGCGAGTAAAGAGACTTGCGGTAGCGAGATTGAACTAGGTATTGGATACCGGCGATCGAATCTCGGGCAAGTAACATACCGATGACAAAGGGAACAACGTATGTTGTTATCTTGATCTGACCGACAAAGATCTTCGTAGAATATGTAGGAACCAATATGGGCATCCAGGTCCGCTATTGGTTATTGACGAGAATAGTTCTAGGTCATGTCTACATTGTTCTCGAACCGTAGGGTCCATGCGCTTAAGGTTTCGATGGCGGTTATTATGAGTTTATATATTTTGATGTACGAAGAAGTTGGTCCGGATGTGATCACGGACATGACGAGTCTCGAAATGGTCGAGACATAAAGATTGATATATTGGGCGGCTATATTCGGACACGGAAAGGTTCCGGAAGTTTTCGGAGAAAACCGGAGTGCCGGAGGGTTACGGAACCCCGGGGAATATGGGCCTTAGTGGGCCAGAGAGGAGAGAGAGGGGGCGCACCAGAGGTGGCGCGCCCCTGTCCGAATAGGACAAGGAGGGGGCGGCCCCTTCCCTCTCCTCTCCCTCTCTTTCCTTCCCCTTCTCCTTCCTAGTTGGACTAGGAAAGGGAGTCCTACTCAACTAGGAGGAGGACTCCCCCCTCCTTGGCGCCGCTTATATAGGGGCGGCCGGCCTCCCCCTCCCTCCTTTATATCTGACAGGCAGGGGCACCCTAGAACACACAAGTATTGATCTACGGATTGTTCCTTAGTCGTGTCTGTGCCCCTTCCACCATATTCCACCTCGGTCATACCGTCATGAAAGCTTAAGCGAAACCTGCTTGGCCGATGAAACATCAAGATCGTCCTGCGCCCGTCGTCTTGTGGAACTCTCCCTCGACACTTTCGGCTGGATCGAGATCTGAGGGCGTCATCGAGCTGTCGTGTGTCAAGAACTTCGGGGCGCCGAGATGCGGCGTCGGGATCGGTCGGATCGCGAGGAGAACGTACGACTACTTCCTCTACGTTGTGATCGCTTCCGCTTCGGGTCTACAAGGGTATGTGGACAACACTTGTTGGGGAACGTAGTAATTTCAAAAATTTTCCTACGCACACGCAAGATCATGGTGATGTATAGCAACGAGAGGGGAGAGTGTTGTCTACATACCCTTGTAGACTGAAGCGGAAGCGATCACAACGTAGAGGAAGTAGTCGTACGTTCTCCTCGCGATCCGACCGATCCCGCGCGCCACATCCGACGCCCGAGTTCTTGACACACGACAGCTCGATGACGCCCCTCAGACTCGATCCAGCCGAGTGTCGAGGGAGAGTTCCACAAGACGACGGCGGGGACGATCTTGATGTTTCACCGCGCAGGCTTCGCCTAAGCTTCACGATGACAGATAACCGAGGTGGAATATGGTGGAGGGGGCACCGACACGGCTAAGGAACGATCTCACGATCAACTTGTGTGTTCCTAGGTGCCCCCTGCCCCAGTGATATAAAGGAGCCAAGGGGAGGGGCGGCGGCCAAGGGAGGCGCTGCAGGAGTCCTACTCCCTCTGGGAGTAGGATTCCCCAATCCTAGTTGGACTAGGATTCCTGAGGGAAAGAGAGAGAGGGGGCGGCCCCTTCTCCTAGTCCTAGTAGGACTAGGGAAGGGGGAGGCGCGCCCACTAGGGCTGGCCCTTTCTCCTTTCCACTAGGGCCCATCGAGGCCCATTTACCTCCCGGGGTTCCGGTAACCTCCCTGCACTCGAAGAAATTCCGCCGCCTGGAACCATTCGAACTCCAAACATAGGCTTCCAATATATCAATCTTTATGTCTCAACCATTCCGAGACTCCTCGTCATGTCCGTGATCACATCCGGACTCAACTCCTTCGTACATCAAAATACATAAACTCATAATAACTGCCATCGAACCTTGCTGCGTGCGGACCCTACGGTTCGAGAACAATGTAGACATGACCTAGAACTATTCACGGTCAATAACCAACAGCGGACCTGGATGCCCATATTGGCTCCTACATATTCTACGAAGATCTTTATCGGTCAGACCGCATAACAACATACGTTGTTCCTTTGTCATCGGTATGTTACTTGCCCGAGATTCGATCGCTCAGTATCCAATACCTAGTTCAATCTCGCTACGCAAGTCTCTTTACTCGCTCCGTAATACATCATCTCACAACTAACTCATTAGTTGTAGTGCTTGCAAGGCTTCAAAGATGTGCATTACCGAGAGGGCCCAGAGATACCTCTCCCACAATCGGAGTGACAAAACCTAATCTCAAATACGCCAACCCAACATCTGCCTTTTGAGACACCAGTAGTACTCCTTTATAATCACCCGCCACGCTGTGACGCTTGGTAGCACCCAAAGTGTTCCTCCGTAAACGGAGTTGCATAATCTCATAGTTATAGGAACATGTATAAGTCATGGATAAAAGCAGAGCAACATACTAAACGATCGTGTGCTAAGCTAAGGAATGGGTCATGTCAATCGATCATTCTACTAATGATGTGACCTCATTAATCAAATAACAACTCCTTGTTCATGGTTAGGAAACATAACCATCTTTGATTAACAAGCTAGTCTAGTAGAGGCATACTAGTGACATGTTTGTTTGTCTATGCATTCACACATGTATCATGTTTCCGTTAATACAATTCTAGCATGAATGATAAACATTTATCATGAAATAAGGAAATAAATAATAACTTTATTATTGCCTCTAGGGCATATTTCCTTCAGCCTCCCACTTGCACTAGAGTCAATAATCTAGATTACACAAGAATGATTCTAACACCCATGGAGTCTTGGTGCTGATCATGTTTTGCTCGTGGAAGAGGCTTAGTCAACGGTCTCGCAACATTCAGATCCGTATGTATCTTGCAAATCTCTATGTCTCCACCGACTAAGTCCCGGATGGAATTGAAGCGTCTCTTGATGTGCTTGGTCCTCTTGTGAAATCTGGATTCCTTTGCTAAGGCAATTGCTCCATAGATTGTCACGTAAGATTTTCATTGGACCCGATGCACTAGGTATGACACCTAGATCGGATATGAACTCCTTCATCCGCACTCCTTCATTAGCTGCTTCCGAAGCTGCTATGTATTCCGCTTCACATGTAGATCCCGCCACGACGCTTTGTTTAGAACTGCACCAACCGACAGCTCCTCCGCTTAGTGTAAATACGATCCGGTCTGCGATTTAGAATCGTCGGGATCGGTGTCAAAGCTTGCATCAACGTAACTGCCATTTATGAGCTCTTTGTCACCTCCATATACGAGAAACATATCCTTAGTCCTTTTCGTATTTCAGATGTTCTTGACCGCTCTCCAAAGATCCACTCGGATTACTTTGGTACCTCCTGCTAGGCTTATAGCAAGGCACACATCAGTGCGGTACACAAGATTGCATACATGATAGAGCCTATGGCTGAAGCATAGGAACATCTTTCATTTTCTCTATCTTCTGCAGTGGTCGGGCATTGAGTCCGACTCAACTTCACACCTTGCAACACGTGCAAGAACCCTTTCTTTGCTTGATCCATTTTGAACTTCTTCAAAACTTTGTCAAGGTATGTGCTTTGTGAAAGTCCAATTAAGCGCCTTGATCTATCTCTATAGATCTTAATGCCCAATATGTAAGCAGCTTCACCGAGGTCTTTCATTGAAAAACTCTTATTCAAGTATCCCTTTATGCTATCCAGAATTCTATATCATTTCCGATCAGCAATATGTCATCCACATATAATATCGTAAATGCTACAGAGCTCCCACTCACTTTCTTGTAAATACAAAGCTTCTCCAAAAGTCCAGACAAACCCAAATGCTTTGATCACACTATCAAAGCGCTTATTCCAACTCCGAGATGCTTGCACCAGTCCATAGATGGATCGCCGGAGCTTGCATACTTTGTTAGCTCCTCTGGATCGATAAAACCTTCGTTGCATCATATACAACTCTTCTTCCGTAAATCCATTCAGAATGCAGTCTTTACATCCATTTGCCAAATTTCATAATCATAAAATGCGCAATTGCTAACATGATTCGGACGGACTTAAGCATCGCTACGGGTGAGAAGGTCTCATCGTAGTCAATCCCTTGAACTTGTCGAAACCTTTTGCGACAAGTCGAGCTTTATAGACAAGAATATTACCGTCGCCGCCTTCTTCTTGAAGATCCACTTGTTTTCTATTGCTTGCCTACCCTCGGCAAGTCAACCAAAGTCCACACTTTGTTTTCATACATGGATCCCATCTCAGATTTCATGGCCTCAAGCCATTTTATGAATCTGGGCTCACCATCGCTTCTTCATAGTTCGTAGGTTCATCATGATCTAGTAGCATGACTTCCGTAACAGGATTACCGTACCACTCAGTGCGGATCTTACTCGTTGATCTACGAGGTTCTGCGAGAACTTGATCTCAAGTTTCATGATCAACATCATCAACTTCCTCACTACTGGTGTAGGTGTCTCGAAACCGGTTTCGCGATTTAACTACTTTCAAGTAAGGGAGAAGGTACTATTACCTCATCAAGTTCCACTTTCCTCCCACTCACTTCTTTCGAGAGAAACTCCTTCTCTAGAAAGGATCCATTCTTAGCAACAAATGTCTTGCCTTCGGATCTGTGATAGAAGGTGTACCCAACTGTTTCCTTTGGGTATCCTATGAAGATACATTCTCCGATTTGGGTTCGAGCTTATCAGGTTGAAGCTTTTCACATAAGCATCGCATCCCCAAACTTTAAGAAACGACAACTTTGGTTTCTTGCTAAACCACAGTTCATAAGGTGTCGTCTCAACGGATTTCGACGGTGTTCTATTCAGTGTGAATGCGGCCGCCTCTAGAGCATAACCCCAAAACGATAGCGGTAAATCTGAAGAGACATCATAGATCGCACCATATCTAGTAAAGTACGACACGACGCTCGACACACCATTACGCTGTGGTGTTCCGGTGGCGTGAGTTGCAAACTATTCCGCATTGTTTCAAATGTAGACCAAACTCAGAACTCAAATATTCACCTCCACGATCGATCGTAGAAACTTAATTTTCTTGTTACGATGATTTTCAACTTCACTCTGAAATTCTTTGAACTTTTCAAACGTTTCAGACTTATGTTTCATTAAGTAGATATACCCATATCCGCTTAAGTCATCCGTGAAGGTGAGAAAATAACGATATCCGCCACGAGCCTCAACATTCATCGGACCACATACATCCAGTATGTATGATCTCCAACAAATCTGTTGCTCTCTCCATAGTACCGAGAACGGTGTTCTAGTCATCTTGCCCATGAGGCACGGTTCGCAAGTGCCAAGTGATTCATAATCAAGTGACTCCAAAAGTCCATCAAGATGGAGTTTCTTCATGCGCTTTACTCGATATGACCTAAACGGCAAGGCCACAAATAAGTTGCACTTTCATTATCAACTCTGCATCTTTTGGTTTCAACATTATGAATATGTGTATCACTACTATCGAGATTCATAAGAAATAGACCACTCCTCAAGGGTGCATGACCATAAAAGATATTACTCATATAAATAGAACAACCATTATTCTCTGATTTAAATGAATAACCGCCTCGCATCAAACAAGATCCAGATATAATGTTCATGCTCAACGCAGCACCAAATAACAATTATTTAGGTCTAAAACTAATCCCAAGGTAGATGTAGAGGTAGCGTGCCGATGCGATCACATCGACTTTGGAACCATTTCCCACGCGCATCGTCACCTCGCCCTTTGCCGAGTTCGCAATCAGTAGTCCCTGCTTCGAAGTTGCAAATATTAGCAATGTAACCAGATCAAATACCAGTGCTACTACGAGCTCTAGTAAGGTACACATCAATAACATGTATATCACATATACCTTTGTTCACCTTGCCATCCTTCTTATCCGCCAAATACTTGGGGCAGTTCCGCTTCCAAAGGACCACCGCTTGCGAGAGAAGCACTCAGGCCAGGTTTAGGACCAGACTTGGGTTTCTTCTCTGAGCAAAGAACTTGCTTGCTGTTCTTCTTGAGATTCCCTTCTTCTTCCCTTTGCCTTTCTTCTTGAAACTAGTGGTCTTATTGACCATCAACACTTGATGCTCCTTCTTGATTTCTACCTCCGCAGCCTTTAGCATTGCGAAGAGCTCGGTATAGTCTTTACTAACCCTTGCATATTATAGTTCATCACGAAGCCTTTGTAGCTTGGTGGCGTGATTGAGGATTACATCAATGACACAATCATCCGGAAGATTAACTCCCAATTGTGTCAAGTGATTGTAGTACCCGGACATTCTCGAGTATATGCTCACTAATGTAACTGTTCTCCTCCATCTTGCAGCTATAGAACTTATTGGAGACTTCATATCTCTCAATCCGGGCATTCTGTTGGAATATTAACTTCAACTCCTGGAACATCTCATATGCTCCATGACGCTCAAAACGCCGTTGAAGTCCCGTTCTAAGCCGTAAAGCATGGCACATCGAACTATAGAGTAGTCATCAGCTTTGCTCGCCAGACGCTCATAACATCCGTGTTGCTCCAAAGAAGAAGTTGTCACCTAGCGGTGCATCCAGACGTAGCTCTTACGTGCAGCAATGAGGATGATCCTCGTTACGGACCCAATCCGTAATTGCTACCATCATCTTTCAACTTTGCTTTCTCAAGGAACGCATTAAAATTCAACGGAACAACAAAGACGAGCCATCTATCTACAATCAAACATAAACAAGCAAGATACTATCAGTACTAAGTTCATGATAAATTTAAGTTCAATTAATCATATTACTAAAGAACTCCCACTTAGAAAGACATCCTCTAGTCATCTAAGTGATCACGATCCAAATCAACTAAACCATAACCGATCATCACGTGAAATGGAGTAGTTTTCAATGGTGAACATCTTATGTTGATCATATCTACTATATGATTCACGCCGACCTTTCGGTCTCCGTGTTCGAAGCCATATCTGCATATGCTAGGCTCGTCAAGTATAACCCGAGTATTCTGCGTGTGCAAAACTGGCTTGCACCGTTGTAGATGGACGAGAGCTTATCACACCGATCATCACGTGGTGTCCGGGCACGACGAACTTTGGCAACGGTGCATACTGGGAGAACACTTCTTGATAATTTAGTGAGGATCATCTTATAATGCTACCGTCAATCAAAGCAAGATAAGATGCATAAAAGGATAAACATCACATGCAAATCAATATAAGTGATATGATATGGTCATCATCATCTTGTGCTTCATGATCTCCATCTTGCAGCACCACCATGATCACCATTGTTACCGCGCGACACCTTGATCTCCATCGTAGCATCGTTGTCGCCTCGCCAAACTTATGCTTCTACGACTATCGCTACCGCTTAGTGATAAAGTAAAGCATTACGAGGCGATTGCATTGCATACAATAAAGCGACAACCATATGGCTCCTGCCATTGCCGATAACTTCGTTACAAAACATGATCATCTCATACAATAAAATATAGCATCACGCCTTGACCATATCACATCACAACATGCCCTGCAAAAACAAGTTAGACGTCCTCTACTTTGTTGTTGCAAATTTTACGTGGCTGCTACGGGCTTAAGCAAGAACCAGTCTCACCCACGCATCAAAACCACAACGATACTTTCGTCAAATAGACTCCGTTTTAACCTTCTCAAGGACCGGGCGTAGCCACACTCAGTTCAACTAAAGTGAGAGAGACAGCACCCACCACCACCTTTAAGCAACGAGTGCTCACAGCGGTGAAACCAGTCTCGCGTAAGCGCACGCGTAATGTCGGTCCGGGCCGCTTCATCTCACAATACCGCTGAACCAAAGTATGACATGCTGGTAGGTAGTATGACTTGTATCGCCCACAACTCACTTGTGTTCTACTCGTGCAAAACATCAAACCATAAAAACCTAGGCTCGATACCACTTTGTGAGGAACGAGTAATTTCAAAATTTTCCTCGCACACGCAAGATCATGGTGATGTATAGCAACGAGAGGGGAGAGTGTTGTCTACATACCCTTGTAGACCTGGCGAAGCGATCACAACGTAGAGGAAGTAGTCGACGCTTCTCCTCGCGATCCGACCGATCCCGCGCCAGCACTCGACGCCCGAGTTCTTGACACACGTACAGCTCGATGACGCCCTCAGACTCGATCCAGCCGAGTGTCGAGGGAGAGTTCCACAAGACGACGGCGTGGTGACGATCTTGATGTTTCACCGGCGCGAGGGTTCGCCTAAGCTTCATGACAGTATAACCGAGGTGGAATATGGTGGAGGGGGCACCGCACACGGCTAAGGAACGATCTCACGATCAACTTGTGTGTTCTAGGTGCCCCCTGCCCCTCAGATATAAAGGAGCCAAGGGGAGGGGCGGCCAAGGAGGCGCTGCAGGGAGTCCTACTCCTCTGGGAGTAGGATTCCCCCAATCCTAGTTGGACTAGGATTCCTGAGGGGAAAGAGAGAGAGGGGGTCGGCCCCTTCTCCTAGTCCTAGTAGGACTAGGGAAGGGGGAGGCGCACCACCAGGGCTGGCCCTTTCTCCTTTCCACTAGGGCCCATCGAGGCCCATTTACCTCCCGGGGTTCCGTAACCTCCGGCACTCCGGTAGAATTCCGTTTTACTTCGAACCATTCGAACTCCAAACATAGGCTTCCAATATATCAATCTTTATGTCTCAACCATTCCGAGACTCCTCGTCATGTCCGTGATCACATCCGGACTCGAACTCCTTCGTACATCAAAATACATAAACTCATAATAACCGCCATCGTAACCTTAAGCGTGCATGGACCCTACGGTTCGAGAACAATGTAGACATGACCTAGAACTATTCACGGTCAATAACCAACAGCGGACCTGATGCCCATATTGGCTCCTACATATTCTACGAAGATCTTTATCGGTCGATCCGCATAACAACATACGTTGTTCCCTTTGTCATCGGTATGTTACTTGCCCGAGATTCGATCGTCGGTATCCAATACCTAGTTCAATCTCGTTACCGCAAGTCTCTTTACTCGCTCCGTAATACATCATCTCACAACTAACTCATTAGTTGTAGTGCTTGCAAGGCTTCATGATGTGCATTACCGAGAGGGCCCAGAGATACCTCTCCGACAATCGGAGTGACAAAACCTAATCTCGAAATACGCCAACCCAACATCTGCCTTTGGAGACACCTGTAGTACTCCTTTATAATCACCCGATTCGCCAGACGCTTGGTAGCACCAAAGTGTTCCTCCGTAAACGGAGTTGCATAATCTCATAGTTATAGGAACATGTATAAGTCATGGATAAAAGCAGTAGCAACATACTAAACGATCGTGTGCTAAGCTAAGGGAATGGGTCATGTCAATCGATCATTCGCTAATGATGTGACCTCATTAATCAAATAACAACTCCTTGTTCATGGTTAGGAAACATAACCATCTTTGATTAACAAGCTAGTCTAGTAGAGGCATACTAGTGACATGTTTGTTTGTCTATGCATTCACACATGTATCATGTTTCCGGTTAATACAATTCTAGCATGAATGATAAACATTTATCATGAAATAAGGAAATAAATAATAACTTTATTATTGCCTCTAGGGCATATTTCCTTCAACACTCTCCCCTCTTGTTGCTATTCATCACCATGATCTTCCGTGTGCGTAGGAAAATTTTTGAAATTACTACGTTCCCCAACAGGAGGGCAGCCGCACCCTGAAGTCTTGGCGCCTTCCTCTCCCCTGCTACACCTCTCCCTCTCGCAGAAGCTCGGCGAAGCTCTGCCGGAACTCTGCTGCATCCACCACCACGCCGTCGTGCTGCTAGATCTTCATCAACCTCTCCTTCCCCCTTGCTGGATCAAGAAGGAGGAGACGTCATCCGCTCCATACGTGTGTTGAACGCGAGGTGCTGTCCGTTCGCACTTGGTCATCGGTGATTTGGATCACGGCAGTCACGACTCCTCAACCCCGTTCTCTTGAACGCTTCCGCTCGCGATCTACAAGGGTATGTAGATGCACTCCTATCACTCGTTGCTAGATGAACTCATAGATGGATCTTGGTGAAACCGTAGGAAAAAATTTATTTTCTGCAAAGTTCCCCAACAGTGGCATCATGAGCTAGGCCTATGCGTAGTTCTCTATTGCACGAGTAGAACACAAATTTGTTGTGGGCGTAGATGTTGTCAACTTTCTTGCCGCTACTAGTCTTATTTTGCTTCAGTGGTATTGTGGGATGAAGCAGCCCGGACCGACCTTACACGTACGCTTACGTGAGACAGGTTCCACCGACTGACATGCACTAGTTGCATAAGGTGGCTAGCGGGTGTCTGTCTCTCCCAATTTAGTTGGAGCAGATTCGACGAAAAGGGTCCTTATGAAGGGTAAATAGAAGTTGACAAATCACGTTGTGGCTTTTTCGTAGGTAAGAAAACGTTCTTGCTAGAACCCTATTGCAGCCACGTAAAAGAGGCAACAACAATTAGAGGACGTCTAACTTGTTTTTGCAGCAATTGCCTTGTGATGTGATATGGCCAAAAGTTGTGATGAATGATGAATGATATTGTAACACCCCAAATTTTCAATTTGGAATGTAATACATTAGATCATTATGCATATCATATTTTCTTGCATTTGTTGATCCTAGAAATTTCACGCAACTCAAGGACCCTCGGAGAGAGTTGGAGATTTCGAAATTTTCGTATTTGAGTTCTCTCAATCATTTGATCTTATTTATTTTATCTTCAAATATTTTTCCAAATATCAAAAATAAGAGAGGGAATAATATGACTTTCCCAAAATTTAGGAAAAATGAGGATTTAATAAATAAATCAAATTTTGGATTTTTCTCGGAATTTATTTGTCTTAGGGAAAAATGTGTGTTTTCAAAAATTGCATTTTAGGCCCCGAGTAAAAGTTCATTTTGTTCGACTCATTTTAGGAGTCGGGGAAAATTTACCTTATTAGTTTTGGAGTCCGGTAGATTTTCTTTTCTGTGTTTTTCCGCGCGCGAACCCGATTTAAAAAAAAATCTGTAGCGCCTTGGGCCAAAGGCCCAAGCCACCAAGCCGCCGGCCGGCCAGGAGGCCAAGGCCATCGCCACACAGGCCAGGAGCCGCCATGCGCCGGGAGTCCTAGTAGGACTCGATTCCGCTTTTAGATCTTTTCCTCTTTGTTTCCTATTCCTAGTCTAATTCTTGATCCTCCTCCAAGCAAAACCCTCCCTCCCCAATATAAATACCCAAGCACCCCCTCTAAACATCAAACCAAAACCCTCTCCTCCTTGGAAGCAGCAGCAGAAGCAGAGCAGAGCTGCCGCCGCCCCACCCACCCACGCCTTTGCCGCCGCCGCCGCCGCCGCCAAGCGCCGCCGCGCCGCCACCTCGCCACCTCGAGGTACTAGCCCAGGTCACCTCGCCTCCCTCTTGGTTCGGTTTTCTTGTAAACCATTTCGGTTTTCTTTCCGGTCTTCCGTTCCGGTTTTCTAGATCGGTTCATTTCGGTTTTCTTTCCGAAACCCTAGATCGGTCTTTCTCGTCGGTTTTTCCGGTTTTGTTGTTTAGCGAGCGTTCGCCGAACCGTTCGTCTTAACGAACGTGATCACCGGTTTGCCTCGTTAATCTAACGTCCGCTCGCTTAACCGTTCGTCATTTTCTTTTAATCGGATTTATTCCGCTATTTTTCGATAGCGATTTCAGATCCGATCTTCTTTCTAGTTTATCTTCTCGCCGCTTATCGGAATCGTGATTCAAGCGCCTGGAGTTTCGTCTCAAAACCACCGTTCCGACTAATCAACTTAAACCAAGTTTTGCTACTGTAAAATTTGACTTAGTTTCAACTTCCTAGAACCGAGTTGTTTTCTTTCGTCGGTTGATTTTCGTTGCTTTATTTTGATTTGATTCTTTTGCAAACCAGGGTTCTTAATTTGAACTCTCTGGTTAGATCTTTTATTCGAGATTTACCTGTGCATTAGATGAGTACTTATTGTATGCTTGTTGGTTGTCTGCGATAGATCACCCGGAGTGCGCCGCTTGTTACTTCGAATCTCTAGGTTTCGCGGATCATCAGCAAGGCAAGTAACACTTGATCATACCTTTTTCTACTACCCAGTTTTATTGCATTAGGTCAATCCTCAAACATTGCAAGAGTAGGATCTAATTAAATTGTGGGATGGGAAGTAGATGAGGTATTACCTATTACCTGTTTTACTTATGAAACCTTTGGGAGTTACTTCTACATTTGCTTATTATGCCATGCTATGCTAGTAGACGTGGATTGGGTGAGTGAATATCCATGACAGATGTGAGTTTGAACATTAATGGTTTATCTAAGGTGGAAACTTAAATACACATCTGGGTGGATTGAGGCACCTGGAGTTACCAGGACTTGCCTGTTTTTTTTTTGGAAATCCCGGGGGTACCGTGTGATTTTCCTATGGACCGCCACCCAGGCTCAAAGGGATCATAAGATAATTCATACTAGTAACTTACATGTGCAGCCACAAGCCATTATGGGCTCTGGCATAGTTGACTAAGTTGTGCGAACTCTTATAGTGGTGGACTAGCAGATGTAGGGGATGTAGGTGTACCGTCTACCCATCGTAAGGTGCTAGCGCTTCGAAAGACTATGTCTCGGCCATCCGCTTCTCAAACACCATGTAGTGCAAGAAACCAAACGGAGGCGATCGAGTCTTGTGGGGAAAAGTCATAAACCTCTGATAGTGTACAAACTAATCATGATTAGCCGTGTCCCCGGTTATGGAAATCTTGAGGATCTAGTACTTGAACTATCATTTGAATCTCAACATGTTACTCTAATTTAATACTGATGGGTTTGTTAATGAGTACTTTTTAATTGGGATTGAGGATGCTGTCAACCATTCTCAATGTTTAACAACCACCATGATAGTTAAATAAATTTATTCTTATGGATATCATATTTTCTTGCATTTGTTGATCCTAGAAATTTCACGCAACTCAAGGACCCTCGGAGAGAGTTGGAGATTTCGAAATTTTCGTATTTGAGTTCTCTCAATCATTTGATCTTATTTATTTTATCTTCAAATATTTTTCCAAATATCAAAAATAAGAGAGGGAATAATATGACTTTCCCAAAATTTAGGAAAATGAGGATTTAATAAATAAATCAAATTTTGGATTTTCTCGAATTTATTTGTCTTATGGAAAATGTGTGTTTTCAAAATTGCATTTTAGGCCCCGAGTAAAGTTCATTTTGTTCGACTCATGTTTAGGAGTCGGGAAAATTACCTTATTAGTTTTGGAGTCCGTAGATTTTCTTTTACTGTGTTTTTCACACAAACCGATTTAAAAAAAATCAGAGCGCCTTGGGCCAAAGGCCCAAGCCACTGCCATTGCCGCCGCCAGAGGCCAAGGCCATCACCACACAAGGCCAGGAGCCGCCACCGCCTGGGAGTCCTAGTAGGACTCGATTCCGCTTTTTAGATCTTTTCCTCTTTGTTTCCTATTCCTAGTCTAATTCTTGATCCTCCTCCAAGCAAAACCCTCCCTCCCCAATATAAATACCCAAGCACCCCCCTCTAAACATCAAACCAAAACCCTCTCCTCCCATGGCCAAGCAGCAGCAGATAGCCAGAGCTGCCAGCCGCCGCCCCTCACCCACGCCCTTTGCCGCTTGCCGCCGCCGCCGCCACCGCTGCCACTTGCAAGCCGCCGCCGCCGCCGCCGCCCCTCGCCACCTCGTCGAGGTACTAGCCCCGCGTCACCCTCGCCCTCCCTCTCGGTTCGGTTTTTCTTGTAAACTGTTTCGGTTTTCTTTCCGGTCTTCCGTTCCGGTTTTCTAGATTGGTTCATTTCGGTTTTCTTTCCGAAACCCTAGATCGGTCTTTCTCGTCGGTTTTTCCGGTTTTGTTGTTTAGCGAGCGTTCGCCGAACCGTTCGTCTTAACGAACGTGATCACCGGTTTGCCTCGGTTAACGAACGTCCGTTCGTTTAACCGTTCGTCGTTTTTCTTTTTAATCGGATTTATTCCGCTATTTTTCTGATAGCGATTTCAGATCCGATCTTCTTTCTAGTTTATCTTCTCGCTCGTTTATCGGAATCAGGTGATTCAAGCGCCTGGAGTTTCGTCTCGAAATCGCCGTTCCGACTAATCAACTTAAACCAAGTTTTGCTACTGTAAAATTTGACTTAGTTTCAACTTCCTAGAACCGAGTTGTTTTCTTTCGTCGGTTGATTTTCGTTGCTTTATTTTGATTTGATTCTTTTGCAAACCAGGGTTCTTAATTTGAACTCTCTGGTTAGATCTTTTATTCGAGATTTACCTGTGCATTAGATGAGTACTTATTGTATGCTTGTTGGTTGTCTGCGATAGATCACCCGGAGTCGCCGCTTGTTACTTCAATCTCTAGGTTTCATGGATCATCGAAAAGGCAAGTAACACTTGATCATACCTTTTCTACTACCCAGTTTTATTGCATTAGGTCAATCCTCAAACATTGCAAGAGTAAGATCTAATTAAATTGTGGGATGGGAAGTAGATGAGGTATTACCTATTACCTGTTTTACTTATGAAACCTTTGGGAGTTACTTCTACGTTTGCTTATTATGCCATGCTATGCTAGTAGACGTGGATTGGGTGAGTGAATATCCATGACAGATGTGAGTTTGAACATTAATGGTTTATCTAAGGTGGAAACTTAAATACACATCTGGGTGGATTGAGGCACCTGGAGTTACCAGGACTTGCCTGTTTTTTTGGAAATCCCGGGGGTACCGTGTGATTTTCCTATGGACCGCCACCAGGCTCAAAGGGATCATAAGATAATTCATACTAGTAACTTACGTGCAGCCACAAGCCATTATGGGCTCGCATAGTTGACTAAGTTGTGCGAACTCTTATAGTGGTGGACTAGCAGATGTAGGGGATGTAGGTGTACCGTCTACCCATCGTAAGGTGCTAGCGCTTCGAAAGACTATGTCTCACCATCCGCTTTCTCAAACACCATGTAGTGCAAGAAACCAAACGGAGGCGATCGAGTCTTGTGGGGAAAAGTGCGCAAACCTCTGCATAGTGTACAAACTAATCATGATTAGCCGTGTCCCCGGTTATGGAAATCTTGAGGATCTAGTACTTGAACTATCATTTGAATCTCAACATGTTACTCTAATTTAATACTGATGGGTTTGTTAATGAGTACTTTTTAATTGGGATTGAGGATGCTGTCAACCATTCTCAATGTTTAACAACCACCATGATAGTTAAATAAATTAATTCCTTTGCAGTAGGGAAAACTGGCTTTACGCAAAACTGTAACCATAGAGTTTTCCACCAGCCATATATGCATGTAGTATAGGCCTACAATTCATTATTCTCTATGTGTTACTTTGCCAGCATATTCCATGTGCTGACCCGTTTTCGGGCTGCAACTTTCATGTTGCAGACTTTTCAAACGACGAGTAAGGTGCTTTTAGGTCGTGGTTCTATACTCAGTGATGCCGTTGGAGTTGATGGACTCACTTATCTTCCAAGTCTTCCGCTGTTATCGTTATTAGATGGCCTTAAGCCATGATTATTGTAATAAGTCCTCTTCTGGACAAACGATGTAATAAGTGTGTGATTGCTACTCTGTTATAAATCCTTCGAAGTACTATGTGGTGTCAGCATTACTGATACCATCTCTGTAGCGACCCGACCTCAGGCGGGCATCAAGAAGCAGATTAAGGAGCTATTGGATAAAGGGTATATACGCCCAAGTTCTTCGCCTTGGGGATCACCCATACTTTTAGTAGAGAAGAAGGATGGATCGTTAAGGATGGTTGTTGATTACCGTGGATTGAATGCAGTAACAATCAAGAACAAGTACCCACTACCAATGATAAATGATCTATTTGATCGTTTGCAAGGAGCTAAAGTGTTTTCCAAGATCGATTTACGATCAGGGTACCATCAGTTGAAGATTCGAGAGCAGGACATACCTAAGACAACATTCACCACAAGATATGGATTGTATGAGTATACCGTTATGTCATTTGGACTGACTAACGCACCTGCCTATTTCATGAACCTGATGAACAAAGTGTTTATGGAATTATTGGATAAGTTCGTCGTGGTGTGCATTGATGATATTTTGGTTTACTCGAAGAATGAAGAGGAACATAAGGAACATTTGCGATTGGTTTTGGAGAAGCTGAGGGAACATCAGTTATACGCCAAGTTCAGCAAATGTGAGTTTTGGCTAAAGGAAGTTGGATTTCTTGGACATGTTATATCCGGAGAAGGTATAGCAGTTGACCCCACAAAGGTTGAGACCGTAACCAAATGGGAAGCACCAACGACAGTTGGAGAGATCCGGAGTTTTCTTGGACTCGCAGGATACTACCGGAGATTCATTGAGAATTTCTCAAAGATTACAAAACCTATGACGGAGTTGCTGAAAAAGGATACCAAGTTCATATGGACTGAGGAGTGTGAGGCAAGTTTTCAGGAGTTGAAGAAAAGATTGGTTACCACACCAGTGCTAATTTTGCCAGATCAGACCAAGGATTATGAGGTGTATTGCGACGCTTCATGTCGAGGACTTGGAGCAGTGCTTATGCAGGAAGGAGGAGTTGTTTCGTATGCTTCACGACAACTGAAACCTCATGAATTAAATTATGCCACCCATGATTTGGAGTTAGCAGCCGTAGTGCATGCATTGAAGACATGGAGACATTTTCTCATTGGAAATCATTGTGAGGTGTACACGGATCACAAGAGTTTGAAGTACATTTTCACGCAGAAGGAGTTAAACCTTAGACAAAGGAGATGGTTGGAACTCATCAAGGACTATGATATGAGATTGCATTACCATCCGGGAAAGGCTAATGTAGTAGCTGACGCATTGAGCCGTAAGAGCCATGTCAATACGCTATTGACTGGAGAAATACCTAAGGAGTTAGCAGAAGATCTTCGTGAGCTATGTTTGGAAATAGTTCCGAGAGGCTATATAGCAGCATTGGAGATTCAGTCTACCTTGATGGATAAAATCCGAGAAGCTCAGAAAAATGATAAAGAGATCGTGGACATAAAGGAGAAAATGAGCGAAGGAAAAGCAAAGGGATTTCGTGAGGATGAGCGATACCCTATGGTTTGAGGACCGTGTTTATGTGCCAAATGACCCGGAGATCAGGAAGTTAATTCTGCAAGAAGCACATGATTCACCCTATTCGATTCACCCAGGAAATACCAAGATGTATTTGGATTTGAAGGAAATGTTCTGGTGGACCAGAATGAAGAAGGATATTGCGGAGTATGTAGCAGTTTGTGATGTATGTCAGAGAGTGAAGGCAGAACATCAGAAGCCAGCAGGATTGTTGCAACCATTGTCGATACCCGAATGGAAGTGGGATAAACTAGGCATGGATTTCATCATGGGTTTGCCAAAGACTCGTTCAGGCTATGACTCGATTTGGGTTATAGTCGACCGCTTGACGAAGGAAGCACATTTCATTCCAGTTAAGACTACCTATAGCAGTGCTAAGTTGGCAAAGATATACATGACCAGAATTGTGTGTTTGCACGGAGTTCCGAGGAGTATCGTATCAGGTAGAGGAACCCAATTTACCTCAAAGTTTTGGAATCAGTTGCACGAAACATTGGGAACCAGGCTGGAGTTCAGTACAGCTTTTCACCCGCAGATAGATGGACAGCCTGAGAGCTTGTGCACTAGATTATGGATCTAGTTGGGACGATAACTTGCCGTGTGCGGAATTTTCTTATAACAATAGCTACCAAACCAGCTTGAAGATGGCACCTTCAAGCTTTATACGGAAGGAGGTGCAAGACACCGTTGTCATGGGACGGTTGGAGACCGCCGCTTGTTTGGACCAGATTTGATTAAGGAGTCCGAGCAGAAAGTTAAGTTGATTCGCGATAGGCTCAAGGTAGCCCACCAAGACGTAAGAGCTATGCGGATTCAAACGCAAGGCGATAGAATA